>JAMLFT010000923.1:0-35307 GCA_026544285.1 Pachyrhizus erosus | reverse complement strand
ATTAATAAATAAATATTAATATTTAAATAATTAAAAATTTATATAAATATATTTTATTTGTCACTTTTAAATTTACAAAAACAAAGATAATTGAGAAAAGAATGTATATGAATTTTGTCAGAATTTTTAGAAGTGAAAACAAATTTATAAAAATAAAAACAGGAAAACAAAATAAAAAGAAAAAGAAATAAGAAAATAAAAGAAAAGAAAAAGGAAGGAGAAAAGAAAAGGAAAGGAAAAAAGCGCTGCTAGGATTCGAACCCTTGACCCTGAGGCGTTTCAACCAGCTAAGCTACCCCACATGCGTAGCATTGTCAGTAATTGAAAGCTATATAAGGCATAGGCACACGACTAAATTAAAAATAAAAACGAAAACGCAAAAGGGGTTGGCTGGGATTCGAACCCGTGCCACTTGATGCGTTTTGAGGAATAGGAGAATCGTTTTGCCAATTAGACCGCTAGGCCCATCGCTGACATTTACTCAAATTAAAATCATTTTATCCCTTCTTTTTGAGTCATTTTCTTCAACCTTCTTCCAAACCGCCATTGACGAGTTTCGAAAAACTTTGCTAACGCCGCCCCAGCTCAGCCTACAACCTCCGTGACTCATCAAACCTATCCTAGGCCGAAAACAAATAAAATAACCACCATAGGCGGTGGCGGGAGGCTATAAATAGCCATAACCAAAAGCTCAAAAATGTAGAAAATGAGAGGAAAATTCTTAATTGAAGAGAAAATCTCCATTTTTGAACGAAAGAAAAATCTTCTTCAATTAGCCAATAGAGAGACTCTAAGTTCAAATTGAAACTCAGGATAGGGTCGCCTTGATCTAAGGAATGATTCTATAAAAAGAGTTAGGCCAAAATCGGTCTAGAATGTAAATCCCCAAATTTGAATTTCTGGTTCGAAACCCCTTTTCAGAGGTTGAAGATGACCAAATGACCAAAATGCCTCTCCCTTTTAAAATTTCTTTTAAAACTGTTTTGATAAATTCAAGCCTCAAATGACCTCAGAAAATTCTGAAAAATTATCATAGGACTGCGTAATAATAAAGGAACAGGGTAGGGGCATTATTTTTTCTGAAATTTGTAAAAATAAAAATTATTTTAATAAAATACCCAAAATACCCCTACTTGAATAAAAAGTTATTTTTGACCCAATTCAAAAGAAAAACCTTAGTAATTTTTCAGAACCTTTCCTTGCATTATCTAAAACTTATAACAATTTTCTTTGACCAGAAATTCATTGGAAATAAAATTTATTTTTGGAAATGACTATTTTGCCCTTAACATTAAAAATTAATTAATTTAGTTAGAAGAAAAGGAATTTTTAGTCTAGAAAATAATTAAGTAATAGAGAAGATTTAATATCTTATTTATTAGTGAATTATACAAAGGAAAACTAACAGAAATGGTATCAAATGATATTTTGAAGAAAATTTCCAAAATACCCTCAAGAATTTTATATAGGATACATTTTCCAATTTTTGTGAAAATAAATAAATTCTCTCATTTATATTTATTATGGAGATTAAAATTCATCATAAAAGAAAGATCAAAGATTATGAAAAATTCTCAGGATGGAAAATGACCAAAATACCCCTACATGCATTATACCCATCAATTATTATTTTCTTAAGTCAGAACTTTGTCAAACTTTTTAACCACCCCAATAATTACTTATCTAATTGTAAACCTCAAGGAATTGAAAGTTACTTAAAAGGAAACCATGTCAAGTCATGATTGATAAGAAAAACATCCTTGTGATGCAAACCTCTTGCATATAAGATGTTAATGTTTTTGATGAATCTTCTTTAATGTTAATCAAACTAAATAATACCTTACATCAAATCAAGAGGTAAATAGATCGATAAGTCTTCATAAACTTGAAGAGATCCCCCTCAGGCCAGAGACATAATTAATGATGGCCAAGTAAGAATCTTTGAAATTAGAGGATTCTAGGGATTTGGTACCTAGAAGACTTGATCGACTGAAGTAAGGAAGGATAAATAGATCGAGAGTGAAATTAAAAGAATGGAGAAACGTAATGGGTTGACTACAGAAGGTACCTGAGGAATGTATGCAGAGCATTACCAAAGTCAGTAGAGAGTATCTAAGCCATGTGCCAGCTTGAGATATGTAATCCTGACTGTCACCCAAAAATGTTGCAACCTATGGAATAACTATTACGATTGCACAAGTCCTCTGGTGAAAAGGAGTAAATGAGGCAGCAAGGGATCCCTATAGTCGCTAGAAACTTCTTTAGGATACAGTGAGATAAAATAAACGTATTTACATATGTGTATGTTTTGTATGTGATTAACTCGATATTCCAACATTATATAAATAAACTTAAAAATCAAAGATTCACTCATACACTAACCATTTCAGGAAATGATGTCTGAAGAATTCTGCCCACTCTTCCATTTGTCGGTTACTCCCTTATGGGGGTGATGGTCTAGAGACCCAGTGTATCAATTATATACATATATTGGATATGTGCGTTTCACTTTCTTTCATGCAACTCCCTTACCTCCCACTTCATACGGACAAATCGATCTTCCGATCGTTCTAACTCAGGTGGAACCTTCGAGGGTTTCAGTGTCACCTCCTGGTTTCCCCTCTCAATCTAGAAGAAGACGTCCACGTAACTCTTCTACTGGTCATGCTAGGTTTAGAATAGCCAAACCTACTCCTAACATTGACATATCGGAGGAAGAAGATCCTTCGAAAGATCCGGGAGATGATGCTTAATGTTTTTCTTATATTATCAATAGTGTATTATATAAGCTTTTGTGTAATTTGAACAAACGACTGTTATGTTTTGAGATGTTTTGTGTAATAAAAAATAGTTGTCGCAAATATAACTTAAAAACTTTTACTCAATAGAACTAAGTAACTTTTATGCATGTGTATTTTAAGTAATGAAAAAGTAGTTGTTACATTATTAAATAAAAAATAGGATGTTACAATAAACATGAAGGTCGTGAAATTGACCTTGTGTTTTCCAAACAAGATATGGTTGCAAAGATCTTTTCAATGTCAATAATCCAATTTTGGGCTTCTTCTAGATTAAAAGAACCATTAAATCGAGGTGGATTGTTTCTCTTGAAGGCTATCAGTCCTCGATATTCTACTAGCTCATCATTCCTATTTTGGGTTATTCTTTTCAGGACATGTGTTATGCTGTCCAATACTTGTTGGGTGTTGTTGCTCAAGGGTCTTCCTACCATAATGTCTTGTCGATGCCACAGATAATCCCCATATTACTAATTAACTCGTAGTAACTTATAATATGTACAATATTAAATTCATCCTAGCTATCCTCATGATTTTATTGATCAGTGTGTCATAAGCTTTTGACACTACTACCCAAGTAGTGAATAGAGTGGTCTCTACCTAATCTTATAGGGTTTCTCAAGCTTTAAGGGATCAAACTACTCTGATACCAACTACTTGTAATGTCCTTTTTTATTTACTTTTGTTAATTAAAAAATTATATTCAAATAACTTTAGCGCAAGTAAAATTAAAAAAAAAAAAAAAATTTGCTAGGGGAACTACAATTTGACACAACATATCAATTCACAAAACTTCATTGCGAGTATTTCCAATTTAGTTATACAAGATAGATAAAGTCATAAGTAAACTCATGGTTACCTCATTATAATATTCTGGATAACCAAACAAAATATCTCCTTAATCTTTCTCCAGTACTAATTTGATATAGTTAGATTCTTTAGAAGGATCTTCCTCTTTCGTAGACTCTTCTCTCTTGTTTGGATCATTGGCTTGGACTGATCTCATGGAGGTTAAGGAGTCTAAGGTCTTCTTCGTGTGGCTGGAACTCTAGTGAATCTAGGTGGCGGGGTATGAGATAAGACCACTGATAAGTCAACATGGTGAAATTGTCATGGGACTACGATATTAATAGGTCTAAAAGCAAATCTAACATATCCTATGGATGTATCATCTTGTTGGATTCTATCATAGGTCCACCTCCCTTTTAAGGGTATTATAGTTAAGTAGAATAGTGGTTGAAATTCATCTGCCATATGTGTTTAAAAAGGTAGGGGGTGTAGGAGTGAGTCATCTATTCTTGGGTAACACAAACATATGATATAAGGTGGTCTATCTAACATAGAGTCTCATCTCACCGACGTGCCTAATTAGGAATTTTACTCGTTTTAGGGCCCTTCGCAGCCTCCAATACTACTAACTTCGGGAGGACTTACACGAGCGTATCATTAATAATCCAATTTGCAATCCTTGGTTGACGATCTGGAGTACATATTCTACCTTGTACACGGTCTAGGATACTCTCAAACGGATCTTGGTAATGCTCTGCTTCATTGAGGATGCAAGCCGATTCTGTGACACCCTCTTCATTCTGAGCGGTTCACAACTTTGCACTCTATCTATCCCCAAGGTCTCACTAGAGTCTGCGTACATTCCTTAAAATCTCTTCTTAAGGCTTGAAGATGTGCATTTCATTATAAAAGAGCTTTGGTATTTTTTCTTCAAAGAATCCCAAATATTCTTAGAACTATATTTACAAAGAATGGTCTCCAAGATTGAATGCTCAATAGCCTAGAGCAAGTAATTTTTTTTCTTTAAGATCTTTCAACTTCAGTCCTTTAATTTCTATTGTGCATGTATCAGATGCATCTGCTCCACCTATGGGTTTCGCAATTCCTTCTGAAACAACTTTCTAATATTCCATTGATCTAAGGAATTTTTCCATCAACATGCTCCAATGATAATAGTGACTATCGAAATGAGGAATTGCATGCTACACAAAACTGAGATCTAAAGCCATAGACAAAAGTTTTTTTTTTCTAAAGCTCATGTGTTTCACTCTTACTCTCCTAGCAAGCTTTGATACTACTAATAACAATGAAATTTATTTTAAAATAGAAATGGGAAATAAGAAATACAATTAAATATCATTTTGTTCGATTCAATAATTTGATGACCTATTTATAGGCTTATATCCAAGACCTAAATAAGTTAACAAATAAAATATCAAAACGCAATATAACCTCATTCTACTGAACGCGACACGAATAAACTCCTAGAAACAGGACTGACTTCAAACAAACTTGACTCAATAAAACAAATTAATGTCATGTAGAAAAACAAACTAATTTTTTTCAATAAGAATTTTGTTGTTTTTCAAAATATCTATTGGCCTATTCATGAGGAGATTTGAAAGGCTTCTGACTTGGCTTAAGCTTATGATGCGGATAAAACATTTTTTTCTACCAATCATTAGCTTTAACTAAGTGAGTCGTAATGTTGTAGATGTTAGATGGATTCTTCCTAATCTAGGCCTGGTTGCAATAAATTGTGATGGAGTAGTGTTTGAAAGGAACCTTAAGTTGGCTTGTGGTGGTGTTATCCATGACCATACTAAGACGTTTATTTTTGCTAAGTTGCATTGGAAGCCTCCTGAAGTTGAAGGCTATTTTGATAGGTCTAAAGTTGGATTGGTTCTAGGGTTATAGAGATATAGGAGGAGATTTAGATTCTCAATTAGTAGTGTAGTTTCTTGCCCAAGGATGTTGTATGTTGCATTTGTGTTATAATTTGATTAATGAAATTCATGCTATTTGCTCTAGTGGAGAGCATATCTTGTGGAATCATGTGCTAGACAAGTAAATCAAGTGGTAGAGAGGTTGGCCAAACACGTTATTATAGAAGACACAAATTATCATATGTTTGATATTATTCCTATTTTTTTGTGGATGCTCTAAAAGTTGATTTAGCTCAAATTTGTTTCCCTAAAGGCTTCTAAGTCTCCTCTATTTTTGTATTTCACAAAAAAAAACATAAAAATTCATGATCAGACAAAGCCATAACACAAAAAAATCACAATCGCCAACCAAAGCTAAAGCAAAAACCCCCCACACTCTTTTGATCCTTATTCCAAATACTTGATAAAAGGTGTTGATAGAAAACTTATTGAACCCTTAACACTATACTTTGATTTGAGACAATTCGAATGGTTAGATGCTAAAAAAATTTGAGAGAAATTTTGAAAAATAAAGAGGGAGAATAAAGGTTTTAGGAGATAAGAGAGAATTAAAGTGGATAAGGATAAATAATCCATCTCCTAATTCCCTACTTAAAGACACAAACCCTCGACCTCCCACTTCCCTAATATTTTTGGTACCTCTCTCCCCTAGCTATGTGTCTCTAGTTTTGTTTTAATTAGTCCATATGAGACCCAATTAATATAAGTGTAGGTTTGTCTCGATTATCGTATCATTTTCATTAGTAAATTTTTTACTAATTTGTGTAATTTTCATTGACTAGGTTACTACATATATTCCTATTTCAATTATCTATCTCTTCTACATATTAATTTAATTTAATTAATGTCTTATTAATTATTTTGTATTTTATGTTTTACTCTTTGATAGAGATCCAGCAAATCAACACAAAGACATTTTGAATGACATTGAAAGTTTAATAATGAGGTCTAAGATCAAGATGATGAAAAAAAGCTTTACAAAGCCTAAATATGGAGATCATAAAATGTTTAGAACAAAGTGTGTTGGAGATTGCACAAAAATGAATCATTTTTCTACATGTTGATGAAGTTCAAGATATTAAAGATATTTAACTTTTGTTATTAGGATATATTTTTAACTTATCTTAGAAATTTTTTATTAAGGTTATAATTTTATCTTATCTTTAGTTAAAATAAGATTAACATTTTTTCTTATTTTAGTTCAAATAAGATTAAACTATTATCTTATCTTTAATTTATGTAATATTACAATTTTATCTTATCTTTAGTTCAAATTTGTTTTTATTTTTTTAATTCCTTATAAATAGGAATCCAAGTATTGGAGAACAAGTTATATCTGAATGAATTAAGTGTTTCATCTATTATGAGGGTTTCTCCTTTGTTCTTAGGTTAAGAATTTTATAGTGTTGATTTTAGAGATAGGTTACGGTTAGGGTCATGCTTCTTTGATAACATTAGTCTAAGTGAAGTTTCTCATTGCTCCTTTTACTTGAATTCAGGATGATCCTAAGTCAATTCATATCACTATCTTAATTAATTAATTTTCAATCGAAAGAATAATTTTTATCCCTAACAATTTATTTAATTAATTAAACATCATAAAATCACATATATTAAATACAAAATATGAATTCTAAATCCTACCATAAAATAAAATAAATAGAAAAATTTAATAATTCAAAACCATTAAATAAAATATGTATCTATTTTTCAGGGTGTTACAAATGACACATAAGTCATGCTTTAAGGCATCAGAAAAAAGTCTCAAAGACATCACAAGTTTCTATCAAAATATAGATTCTTCATTTGGAGGAAAAGTCATTATTTTTGGTGGAGACTTTAGATAGATTCTCCATGTTATTCTGTAACATCCTACTTTTTAATTATCAAATAAAGTTTTATTGGATTTGATAAATTTATTATATTAGCCCATATATAGAAACTATCCATCTAGCAAATTTGTAAATATAGTTAAAAAAATGAGAATTAAATACTTAACAGAATAATAATAATAATAATTGAGTATTTAAATATAAAACTAGCAATTTAAAAATTAAAACAAAGAAAATAAATTATAGTTAAAAGTTATAAATAATAAATATACAAAAAATATTTATAGTAGAAGGACATTAAAAAAAGGATTTTAAAATCTTTAGGAACAAAAATAATTAAATTAAAGTTTAAGGAAAAATGGTAAAAATAATCAATTATTAATAATAAAACTAAAGGAAATAAATATATTTTTACACCTAATTTACAAAAATAAACAGAAGAAATTAAGAAAACAATTTCTAGAATTTTTTAGAAATTTTAGGAGTAAGAATAAGTAAATAAAAAATTAAAAACATAAAAGAAATAAATAAAAAGGAAAAGGAAGAGAAAAGGAAAAGAAATAAGAAAAAGAAAACAAAAATAGGAAAAATGGCTGGCAGGACTCGAACCTGGGGCGCGAGAGACGAGAGTGGACGTGCCATGCTGCCAGCTAAGCCACCCTACTTACGCAACATTATTTGTAATTTAAAACTATGTGAGGTGTTAGTGCACATTGTTTTTTTTTTTTAAAAAAATGAAATAAGAAAAAGGGGATTGATTGGGATTCGAACCTGCCCCCTGAAGGCGCTTAGGAGAATAGAGGAGAGTAAGTTGCCACTAAGACTGCTAGGCCCATCGCCGGTAACTTATAAAAATAAAATCCTTTTATCCTTTCTTCACGAGTCTTCTTCTACAAACCCCCATGGCAACCTTCGAGGGAGGTTATGCAACTACCGCCCAACATAAGAGGCTTAGCCCCTGAGCTAGCAAGGCTATAACATACCCAATAGGAATAAAATAACCACCATGGGTGGTGGAAAATGGCTATAAAAAGCCATGAACGCAAGGCTCCAAAGGCAAAAGTACGACCAAACTTTCTTTCTCTCAAACTCACTCTCTGACTCACCAAAACCACTCAAATCAATCCCATTACCCTCGTATTTCATCCAGAAACATGTTGGGAAGGAGAAATAGAAGAAACAAGCCAAGGAACACAAAATTGCAGAGACATTTGAGCTTCTATTGACAAAAAATTGAAGCTTCAAATTTAGGTAGGAGGGATATTCCTTTCTTCTAATTTAGATTACATAATTACTTTATAATATAATAGTTTAATTTTTGCAGAGTTTCATACTTTGAAACTCCATAATTCCCTAAAATTGAAAGAAAAGTTTCTTTTCTCAAACGTAGAAAACTTCGATTTCAATCGACTAATTCAAACTAGATACTTTTTAATTGATCTTTGGGTTAGATTTGAATTAGCTCAAGGAAGGATTCTGGGTGATTAAATTGGCAAGAACATGTACAGAATTGAAACGTCCAAAATTTTGGTGGTTCGAAATGTTGACTACAAGTTGAGGAAGATAGGAAAATTACCAAAATGTCATTCTTTCAAAATTTTTACCAAATTTACCCCTAATATGTTTTATGTGATTTTAACCCCATTTAATTCTAGGAAACCTTAGGGATTTAGCAAAGGGTAGTGTTAGAAGAGGGAAATAGACTAAAAAAATTTATTTTCCTAAAATTTAATAAAAAATAAATTATTTTTAATAAATTCTAAAAATGCCCTTACTTAAAGAAAATTCAAATTAAGACCTATTTTGGTAACAAGAGTTAAAAACAAACCCTAGAAAACTTTCACAACACTGTCTAAGGTATAGAATCCACTTTTGAATTTTCAAAAAACTTTATAAATAAAGTTATATCATGAAAATGACCATTTTACCCCTAGGTAATAAAATTACTTATTTTTCCCATTAAATCATATTAATGATAAGAAAAATAACCTAAATGCTAGGAGATATAAGGTATGTTTTATCCTAGGATATCTCCTAGCATTTTAAAAGTAAAATCCAAAAAATAAAGTTTGAAAGACTATTTGTTTTTGAAAATTGACCAAAATATCCTTATAATGAAAAAAAAATTAAGATTTTTAGCATTTTAAAGACCAATTGAAATAGGGAATTCTATGCTTATAACTACAAATGAAATACTAAAGGTATCAAAGTAAAAAGAAGACAAGAAAGTTCTAAGAAAAGTTTTGTGAGAAAAAGACCAAAATACCCTTAGATCTAAATTTCTTCATTAAGTAATAATTTCTTCCTATAACTCTAACAAAAAGCTTAGGGAAGAATTCTAAAAGCTATATAGCTATGATAATTGAGAAATTAACCTGAAGAATAAGGTTTCTTAAGAGGTATTTAATTCAAAAATAGTTGAATTACAAATCTAAGATTGATAGGTAAATACAAATTTTTGACACCCTATTGGGTGAGTAAAATAGTAGGACACCATGAATTATAAAAGAAAAGGGAATTATTACAATTTTAGCCTAAGAAGTGAAATGATCAATAAGTCTTCGTAAACAAAGAAATCCCTCCTCAGACTAAAAACATGCCAAGGCAATGGTCAAATAAAATGAAATGAACAAGCAAGAATCTTCAAATCAAAAAATTCTAGGAATCTGGTACCTTGGAGACTTGATTGACAGAAGGTACCTGAGGGATATATGCAGGTTGTGGAAGTCCTTGGGGGTGTTTAGGCACCAAGTTTGTGAACTGCCTACAGTAAGGAGTCATAGAGCTGGCTTGGTAACCCAGACAAAGCAAAGCATTGCCAAAGTAAGTAGAGAGTATCTAAGTCGTGTACCAGCTTGAGGTATGTACTCTTGACTGTCATCCAAAATAATTGCAACTCATGGATATAATATTACGTTTCGCGTAAGTCCTCAGAAGTTAGTAGTAAAGAGGCAGCGAGTGATCCCAAAACGTTAATGATTAATTAGTAGGACTCGATACGGTGAGAGAAGAAACGATTGTAGGTACGCCATTATAACATGTTTATCTAAAGAATTGAAGATTCACTCCTACAACTAACCTTTTCTAGAAAAGATGACTGAAGAATTTCGCCCACTATTTCACATGTCCATAACCCCCTGTGTGGACGATGGACGAGGGATTCATTATATCAATTGGATACCTATATTGGATATGTCCGTTTTACTTTCTTTCCTATAGCTTCTTTCGGCCCCACTTCATATGGACAAATAGACCTATCCATTATCCTGACTCAAGTGGAACCTCCACAGGTCTCTAATTCCCCTCCCAGATTTCCTTCACATCCTAGGAGGAGACGCCCAGGCAACTCTGCCTCCAATAGAGCTAGAGCTATTAGACCTGCTCCCAAGACTGACTCCTTTGAGGAAGAAGATCCTTCAAAAGACCCAGGAAATGAAGCTTAGAGTTTTATGTTGTAGTAATAATAGTCTAAGAATTATATGAACCTTTGCTTCATATGATAATGAAAGTTTGTTTTAAAACCTTTATATGAAAGTTTAATTAGTATAGAATCTTGGTCCTTATATATTCCAAGAGGAAGTCAATTTAACATTATTAATTCTATGATCAATGCTTCATATCTTTGTGAATAATGTCAAGTTTTGACAATAACAAAAAAATATGTGTATGCAAAATCATGTAAACAACACAAATGTGGAAGAGCTTAGACAATTTTTTGAGTGGTTATTATGTGGGGGATGGGAAATTAGCTGAGCCAAATGGTGGTAGTGTAGAAATAAAAATTCTTGATGAATTTCTAATCACTAATTTTATTGATTCTATAAATGTCATAATGCAAAACACATATCCAAATTTAGTGCAAGGATACGACAATGAAAACTTCTTACAATGTAGAGTTATCCTAACATCAAATATTGACATTATTGGTAAGATAAATGATTACATTATTTCATTAATTGTTGGTAATGAAAAAGAATATCTTAGCCCAGATTCTATTTACATGTCAAATATAGTTGAAAGCTCAACACTTGAGGTATTACTCCTAAATTCCTAGACACATTAAAGACATCAAACCTTCCAAATCATATAATTAAATTAAAGAGTGGCACTTCAATAATGTTGTTAAGAAGTCTAAACCAATTTGAAGGTCTATACAATGACACTAGATTTATTGTCACAAGATTAACAAATCATGTCATTAAAGCAAAGATCATCTCTAGGAAGAAATTTGGAAATTTAATTTACATTATTCGAATTTTTTTATCTCCTTCCTAATCACCATGGCCTTTTAAGCTTGTAAGAAGACAATTTCTTTTAATTGTTTCATATTTTATGACCATAAACAAATCTAAAGGTCAATCACTGCAAACTATTGGGTTATATTTGCCTAGACTTGTGTTTAGTCATGACTAATTATATGTCGCATTTTCTAAAGTCCAAAGTAAACAAGGGTTGAAGATTTAATACATGACAATTAAGGAAAAGCTTTAAACACAACAACCAATGTTGTCTTTTTTGAGGTTTTCCAAAATCTATGGCGAGTGTCTAAAAAATCATGTATATTTACAAGGTATCTTTCACAATTTAATCTTAAAAATATTGTTTTTTGTGATACAAACTTTTTGGGCACATAGACACTTTTTACATTCTTGTGAACAACTACAATATTTTGGTAAGCATTAATTATACATAAAGAATTTTGCTAAAATCATTAACTAATTTCTTAGGAAGATTTTGAAGGGTTAAAAAATACACTAGAAGGGAAATTAAATAATGTGTGTGATTTTCTTTAATTTTTTCATAAACCCTTTCAAAAAAAGATGTTTAATGAAAAATGAAAAATGTTTTGTAAACATATGTATAAAAACGTTAGGGATAAACTCAATACAAAAAGAAACGTTTTATATTGGTTTGCTCTAACTCTTGAGTTACGTCTAATTCTCTCTTAACACGAGGGGTTCCACTAAACAAAAACTTGTTTGCTCATAAATAATGAATCCACCACTCTTGGCTATACAACAAGTATTCTTTAAGTCACTTTTGGCTTCCCAACCCAAGTATTCTTTAATGTCACTTCTAGCTACAATACTCAAGTACTTGATTAAGTGAACCCAAGTATTAGTTTACATTAAGTCACTTCTGATTTTCTCAAATTTACACAAGATATAAATAACTCACAACGTGAGCATATGAAAATTTTAGCACAAGATACAACTTAGTAGAACTAAGGATATGAAATGATTACAAACAATATTCTAGAAGACATATATAAGATTCAAACGTATGTGAACTTAGAGTTGAATTTGTAGAAACTTGTGCGTGAGTCTATATGTGTATCTTTCTTAAGTCTCCATGCATTGATACACACACACACACACACACACACACACACACAGCCTTGAGAATAAATGTCTACTATGACAGAACGTTTCTCATTCTTCTTCTTGTTTTGATATGCATGCTCTACTTTATGTCTTTGTTATGTAGATGTTCAACTTCTATAAAAAAAAGAGAAATAAAACTTGTCTTTTATATTTTTTTTTCTCTTTTTGCTTTATGAGTTTTGGTAGATCAATTGATCTTTTGAACATTCCTATTACAGTCTTTTCTTTGATGATAGACTTTAGAGCTCAATAATTCTTTGATCTAGAACTTTGTTTATCTTCATCATGCATGTTGTTTTTCATTAAATGCTCATTTGAATATTTATATTAGAACAACACCATTGATAAAAAAAAGTTGTTATAACAATTATCCTAGATATTTTGAAGTACAAAAGATAATCAGACTTGAGAAAATATGTAAGTATAAAAACAAGTCTATGTTATTTAGGACATATGTTGGTTTAGAACTTATTTTCAAATTATACGTCTAGGACATATATTGTTCATGAAAACTCGTAGGACGTATATTTATTACAAAATTCAATTGGACGTATTTAGCGTTTTAGCGCTCAAGACACTTAACTTATTTCACATTTGAATTATACATTTGAGTTAATAGATATTACTTTTTCATAACTGTAAGATGTATTCCCGCCATCATATTTATTAAATTATTAATACTTATCAAATTATATTATTCATTTATTGTCATCAAAATCATAGATTTTTGAGAGATTAGACATTCATATACATATTTAGTTTTAATAGATTATATAATTTTATCTTTTAATATATTATTTATTTATTATGATATTAATGTACACACTTTAAAACTTATGAATTTGATGTTCATTCTTCCATTGGCTTTAAACAAGATCTCCAACAACATTAAGCTTAATATTTAATTTTATTTATCCAAAATATCATCACAAGATTATTGTTTAGACTTGCTACATTGAATAATATTATATTACTTGCTTTTAAAACATGCGTAAACATGCATGTCACCCATAGGAAGGCATAAATATTATACTAGTTAAGACAATAAAATATATGTTTATATACAATTAAATATTAAAGTCTTAGCTACATGCATCTCCTTATTATAGTGACTAAAAATTAGTTAAAATGTATAAACTTATATATTTAATATTGATAAAGACTAATATTAATAGAATTCTTTTTATATTATTAACTATAATGCAAAACCTGTATTTAAATCAATACATGTCATGGATTTATATTAAGACATGTGTATTTTTATTAAAAACATGTTAAATTTAATTCTTCAAGATATTACTCAAAAAAATTTCACAATCCATAATTAATATAAAATTATTTTTGTTAATATTTTAATATAAAATTATTTATGAAAATAATTAAAATAAACTTTATTAATGAAATTTAGAAAATAAAAATAATAAATCACTTAACAATATATATATAATATTTATTTATTTATAAAATTAATAATTTGATGGTCAATTTAATATAAACAAAATAATAAAAAATTATAATAATTTAATATGACATTTATAAAATTTTTATTTATAAAAATATTCAAACAATTAATAATTACTAATAATAATTAAATAATATTTACTAAAATAGAAGACATATAAATTAAAAAGGAGGAAGTTATACCATAATAATGTGTAGAAATAATTCTAATTAACCATTATATTTTATATAATAGACAGATAGATATATAATACATTTTAGTATAATATAAAATAATATAATATGTAAAGATTAAAATTTAAAACATAAAATTAAAATACTTATAAAAACTAAATGAATAACTAAGTGTTTATTTTTTAAGAATTTTGAACCTTATTTTAGATGGTTAAAATTAATTTATAACTTAAATATACATTATACTATTAAAAATATTATTTTAATTTTAATTCTTTAGTTTTTTTTTTGAATTTTCATCCTTTAAAGATTATATATGTTTTGTGGCAATTAAGAGATGCTATGTGATAATTGGCGGTTTATTAACCGGCACTTTATTATTTTGTTTTTGGTTTGAGAGTTGGGCTGAACCGTTATAAAACATTGTTTCCATTTTTATTTTAAAAACTCATTTAAAATGCCACTATTATGTTGTTGCTTTTTCATTTTCGTTTGCTGAATTTTTTTTGCGCTGCAGAATTCCCCTGATTCGTGAACTGTGAACCTGCTCCTTCACTGCTATTCGTGCTCTCCTCTACCTCAGTAGATCGATATCGATCTCTGTTTTGAATTAGGTATTTCTCACTCCCTCTCAGTTTCGTTCACTTACATAGTGTGTTAGGTTTTTTTGCTTTTACGTTTTTTAATTTTTTTTTTGCCATAGTTCGTGTTTGTTTATGTAATATGATCTTATCATTTTTTTCTGATAATTTTCATTTGTAGACTTAGGTGCGTTTTTTGTGTTTTTTCTCCCTATTTTTCTCTTGAAGTAGATATTCATCATTTTGTCTTGCGTTATTTTTTTTATATATTGGATTTAATTGTTATAGGTTATTTGTGGAGTGCTTCTGGTGGTCTCTTTTGAGTGTTTTAAATTGTGATTATAGTTAAATTGACCCTTAATATTCATGGAAAAGTGTGGATAAATGGGATGACGAAGCTAATTGCTTTGCGAGGTGGTTATGGTGGAGATCACACAATCTTTGTTGACCGACACTTCTCTTTCCCTCAGTTTCTTTTCTCTCAAATTCACTGAAAACTCTAAGATAAAGTAGTTTTTTAAAAACTAAAAAACAAAGGCACAATCAAACACACCCTTATTCTTGCATTCTATGCCTCAACTTTATAGCTCTTTCAAGTTGGATTCCTTGAAACCAAACACTTGCAAAGTGGATATAACCTGTGGTTCCCCATTTCTTGTTGGTTAGGTTTTTACTCAAAGCTATGCTAAGTAATTGAATTTAATTTAACTGTATTATGGTAAGAAATTAGCATTTGTATGGAAAGTAATAGCAGCATTATTTCATCATATCTTACTAAAGATTGACTGACTCTGAGATAAAATATTGTCATTTTCCTCTGTGAAACAATGGGAATAATGGTAAATAAAATATTCCAGTGCTAGCAGATGCGTAAGATCTACAGAATGGTCATGCTGTCATGATCATGATAATGCCACAAAACAAAGCTGAATATTTATGTGGTTTAATAATTGTATAGATTAATTATACATTATATCACATTATATTTGCATGGAACAAATTTTACTTTTTTTTTTCCTTTGGGTAACTTTGTTGCATTGTATCACGTTATATTATATTATATTATATTTGCAAGCTGTGAAAGATCTGAGTGAGATCTTATTATTGTAAATAGGGAAAACTAGAAATATTGTATACTTGATTTGTTTCTATGTAACCCTATTTAATTCTTTCTCTTATCATAAATAAAATAGAATGTATGTGGTGAGTTACGCATAATTTCTGTAACACAAGCTACTAATTAAATTTTTTTTTATAACTTGTAGTAATGCCTCGCAAAGCCAAACGTTCAAAAAAGCAACCATCACGTTGCACATCAAATTTGATGCCCCATGCTTCATCTCAAGGACCTTCCACATCTGTGGAGCCACCATTACAGCTGTCAGAGTTGGGACAATCCTGTGCTCCTACTATCACCCTTAATCCATCATCAACTCCTATTGCTCAAAATCTGGTTTCATCACCGGATCCACAGTTGCATAGTATATCACAGATCTTTGTTCTAGGCTAGAATTGATTTTGAGATTGTTTTCTTGGTTTAACTTAGTTTTAGTCTCAATTATGGATAAGTCATGGATTGATATGTCATGTAACACAACTGTATAGCTGCATAGGTTAATATTTTATTGCTTAAATTATACATTATACAATATTATATTTGCATGACACTAATTTTACTTGTTTTTATTGGTACTTGTAGGAATGCCTCATAAAGCCAAACGTTCAAAAAGGAGAGTACGTCATGGCACATCCAATATGATGTCTCTTGCTTCATCTCAAGGACATTCTGCACCTGTGGAGCCATCAGTACAGCCTTCAACAGCCGCGCAACCTTGTGCTCCTACTATCATTAGTGTGGCACCGTCAGTTCATACAGCTCAAAATATGGTCTCAACAATGGATCCTCCATCACATAGTATATCACCAACCTTTCTGTTCCTATGGGCTAGAATCAATTTTGAATTTTTTCAGCATTATGTCGCATATTTAATGGTACAATTTTTATTTTGTTTTGGTAACTTGTAGCATTGCCTCGTAAAGCAAAACATTAAACAATGAAAGTAATTTTTGGCATACCAAATTTTACGCCGTATGCTTCATCTCAAAGATATTGAATAGTTGTAGTAGTGTCAAAGTGGGCCGCTTGGCTCGGCCCAGCCTGACCCACCACAGGTTGGTCATTAAGTGGGCCAACCCAACTCGACCTACCACAGGTTGGTGGCTTGTGTGGGTTGGCCCAGGTTGCAGCTTGCAAAGAGTGGAGCAGAGAAGACACAGGTCGTAGAGTGATGCAGAGAAGCTGCAGGTCACAAAGCAGAGCATAGCAGCAGCAGCCTAGGTTGTGGAGCGGTAGCCTGCAGTGCGGAGTAGAGCGGTGGCCTACAGTGCGGAGTAGAGCGGTGGCGGCTTAGGGTAGGGTTTGAGAAACAAAGACGCACGCGAAGACAAAGAGACATGCAACTTTGTTTCTAATTTTTCTGAAGTGGAGCGGAGCTGAGTGAACTGGATCACGCAAGCCATAAAATCTGGGTGTGCAACTTGTGGGTCAACCCAGCCCATCATGAGTTTTGTCCAGGTGGGTTGGGTTGAAAAAATGCTAATTTTTTTTAACCCAAACCGGCCTAAACCCACGGTGGGCTGGATTGACCGCGGGTTAGAACCCATTTTGACAGTACTAAATAGCTGGAGCTACCATTACAGTGTTCAGAGTTGGCACAACTTTGTGCTCCTACTAGCACACTTATTCCACCTCCAATTCCTATAACTCAAGATCCAATTTCATCATCACACCCATCATTGCATACTATATCACACCTTTGCCCCTCTAGTCTTGGCTTATTTATTTATTTTTTTAATTTTTTTTTTAGTTTAACTTAATGGTGACAACTGTAGATAAATTGTTGGTTGATATTCTATGAAACAACTGAATTATACATGGGTTAATGTTTGTATAGCTTAATTATACATTGTATTATATTATGTTTCTGTGGACTAAATTTTGTTTTGGTAACTTGCAGCAATGCCTCATAAAGCCAAAAATTCATATAAGAGAGTATGCCATGGCATAGCAAATTTGGTGCCTCATGCTTCATCTCAAGGACATTCCACACCAGTGGAGCCACCACTAAAGCCTTCAAAGGCAGCACAGCCTCGTGCTCCTGTTGTCATCTTTATTCCTCCCTCAATTCCTACAGCTCAAAATCTTGTTTCACCATCAGATGTGCCATCATGTAATGTACAACCGATCTTTGTTCATTCAGGCTAGAATCAATATAAATTTTTTTAGCATTATATCACATTATATTTGCAAGGTACTAATTTTTTAGGTAACTTGTAGTGAGGCCTCGTAAAACCAAACTTTCAAGAGAGAAAGCATCTCATGGCATATCAGATTTTATGCCCCATGCATCGTCTCAAGGACATTCAAAACATGTGAAGCTACCCCAATCTTGTGCTCCTGCTTATTCCACCGCTGTTCCACCATCAATTCTGACAGCTCAAAATCTGGTTCCAGCATCAGATCCACCATTGCTTAGTAAGTATATCACGAATCTTTGTTCTTCCAAGTTTGAATCAATTTTGAATGTTTTGTTTTGGTTAAACTCAATTGCATGGTAACAATTATGGATCAATCGTGAATTGATATGCTGTGGAACACAACTGAATATATTCATGGATTAATATTTGTATGGCTTCTTTGTGCATCATTATATCATTATATTTGCATGGTACTAATTATTCTTTTTCATTTAATTGGTAACTTGTAGAAATGCCTCGTAAAGCCAAGCATTCACGAGAGAGAGCATCTCTTGGCATATCAAATTTGATGCCCCATGCTTCATCCCAGGGACATTCCACACATGTGGAACCACCACTACAGCCTTCACAGATGGCACAATCTTGTGCACCTACTATTACCCTTGTTCCACCATCAATTGCTGCAACTCAAAATATGGTTTCACCATTGGATCCAGCATTGCATAGTACAATACTGACCTTCATTCTTTCAAAATAGAATCAATTTTTATTTTATTAGGTTTAACTTAGTTGCATGATCACAATTGTGGATTTATATGCTGTCAAATACAAACTGATATCTACATGGTTTAATATTTGTCAATATAATTTTTGTCTAGCTTAATTATACATTATAGCATTATCATATTGTATTTGCTCCGTACTAATTTTACTTTATTTTATGATAACTTGTAGCAATGCCTCATAAAGCCAAACATTCAAAAAAAAAGGGATCACATGGCACATCAAATTTGATGCCTCATGCTTCATCTCAAGGACATTCCACACATGTGGAGCCCCCACTACAGCCTTCAGAGTTGGCACAATCATATGCTCCTACTATCTCCCATATTCCATCATCAATTCATTCAGCTCTGGATCCACTTTCAGCATTGGAACCCCCATCGCACTGTACATTACCAACCTTTGTCCCTCCAATCTAGAATCAATTTTGACTTTTTTTTCTATTATCTGTGTGGTCATAATAGTGGGTAAACTGTGAATTGATATGTCATGAATCACAATTAATATATCAATTCACAGTTTACCCACTTAGATAAACTAAAAAATAAATAAAAACTAATATATACATGGATTAATATTTTTTTATCAAATTATATTTTGCATGGTGTAATGTTTTTTATGTTTCTTGGTTAAAACATCAAGTGTAGTGTTGTATCACATCATATTTGCATGGTACTAATTTTTTTCTTTATTTTTTTGGTAACTTGTAGCAGTGTCTCCTAAGAATGTATTTTCAGGGATTCTAAATTTGATTCGTCATGCTGCATATCAAGGATATTCCATGCTTGAGGAATTACCAGAGCATCCTTCAAAATTGGCACAATCTTGTGCACTTGCATCATCAATTCCTGCAGCTCACGATCTGGTTTCACCATCGAATATACCACCGTGCTGTATGTTACATACCTTTGTCCAGGCTAGGTTCAATTTTTATTTATTTATAGTTTATCTTAGTTGCTTGGTCACTGATGGATAAACATGGATTATATGCTGCAAAATACAACTGAATAAATACATGGCTTATTTGCATTGTCCTAATTTTATTTTATGTTTTGGTAACTTGTAGCAAGGTCTCGTAAATCCAAACGTTCAAAAAAGAGAGTATCTTGTGGCATATCAAATTGGAAGCCTCATGCTTCTTCTCAAGGGCATTCCATACCCATGGAGCTGCCTCTACAGCCTTCAGACTTAGCACAACCATGTGCTCCTCCTGTTGTCCTTATTCCATCATCAATTCCTGTAACTCAAGATCCGGTTTTACCTTCTGATCCATCATCAATTCTTGTAAATCAAGATCTGGCTTCACCATCTGATCCATCATCAATTCATGCAAATCAAGAACCGGCTTCACCATCTGATCCATCATCAATTCCTGTTGATCAAGACCCGGCTTCACCATCTGATCCATCATCAATTCCTGTTGATCAAGATCTGGTTTCACCAGTTGATCCATCTACTCTTACTCAACAACCCCTTGCCCCATATAATCGTCCTTTTAGAGGACGACAATGGACTGTACAAGTTATAGGTAATAATATTATTTCTCTAGTTGAGTGGTGATCATTATATTTTTATTCAGGCTAATTATGTTGTCTTTTGATAGATGAACATGGAAATACAAAAGAGATTCAGGTGACAAAACCAGGTGTGTTTATGATGCCTCCTGGTCAACACATAGTAGTGCCGTTTGATGGACAATTGCGAGCCTATGGTGAAGCAGCAACACTGTTTTCAGGAGCTTGTGGACGGATTGTCACTGATTCAAAAAACATTCCCATTAACTTTGATAGTTGGCCAAAAGTTCCAAAACCATACAAGGATAATTGCTTAAACATTTTGAAGGTATATCCATAAGCCTAATGTCAGTTTTTATTGCCTAGTTCTTTTTATTTTGATGTACTAACATACTTTTTTTAGACTCTGTTTCATTTCCAAGCCTCTGAATCAATTGCTAGGCGTTATTGTTTACTTACCATGTCAAGAAAGTACAGAAATGGGAAGCTGAAGTTGTGGATGGGGGCTTTTGACCCTTCATTATCAAGAGAACAGCTAATTGCTAAAGGCCCTTATGGTATTCCCGAAGATCAGTGGGTGTCATTTATTGACAATCATTTGAAGCCGGAGTATCAGGTATAGCTTTAACAAATACTGGTTCCCATTAATTTTATTTTTGAGCATGCATTTCAATTAATAATGTGCTCATATCATAGGAGTTATGTCTGAAGAATGCTGAAGTCAGACAAAGGCAAACAGTTCCACACACTGGTGGGGCTAAACTCTTGTCTAGGAAACAGCATGAGATGGTAAGTAACTTGGTTTTATCATTGGGTCTTAACGAGTAGTTACTTTTATTGTTCATGTGGACTTATATGGGTCATATATATTAGGAAGTAGAGCTTGGACATCCCATTAGTCGAGTTGAATTGTACATTGCAACTCACAAAAAAAAAGATGGATCCTATGTGAATAACGAGGCAAGGTCTATTGGGGTAAGTTAGATGTGAAATTCTCTACTTCTACTGAAACAAAAATGTGCTATGATCTGAAGTTTCTATTTTTATGTTGATTGTTATCGTCAAAATCAATTTATATATATTAGGAAGTAGTGCATGTTGGCTGTGGGGTGTAAATTAACGTTGTGGATGATTATAGACCTTTTAGTGCTGTTCAATGTTGTGGAAGTATTGGCAACCAGTCAGCTTACAACATGATGTTTGGTGTAATGCATTTGTAGAAAAAACACAGGTTGTTATTGTTAAAATCCGTTTGATGCTGCTATGAAGCAAAAACTTGTCAATTGATCCCTGATCCTGCTAAACTTTGGTTAATACAGCTTAACTACAACATGGGTACTATACCCTTTGCTGCAAGGAGACAGATCGTGTTTTGATTTCCTGTTTTAAATTGCTAAATCCACATTGCCATTGCCAACCTATAACAAGCCTCACCATACATTACATTACATCTTGCATCATTCATGATGACATCAAATTTACATGTGCAAGAGATGTGAGAATCATAAGTTTTTGTTTCAATATTTATTGAAGCACATCTTTGCATTATATATATAATGCTTATATAATATTTTCTCTCATTACTCGTTAGGGGGACCATGGTTCCCCCAAAATTTTCTAATTCTCACACACATATATATATATGAATTTTTTATATTTGAGATATGTGGCCCTCCTATCAGGTTTCTATCTCTTTTCTCCACCCACAAATACGTGGGTGTATGAGTTTGAGGAGTAAAAAACCTCTTTCCCTTTAATATTATATGCAATATATCAATGTAATTTTGCATGTCATCCAACAATATAAAAAAGAATTAATATTCTTGTCAAGAAATATGTTGAAGTGTGTGTGGTTTCTGGTGTGCTAAGCTTGATAGTTCCGTGTGGTAGCTGTATCCAATAGTGAGGATATTGTTTCGCATGCATACACTTATTATTGCCCAACATATAAAATTTTACAATAAAAAAATAGTAGTTTATTCTTTAACAGTATTTCATGTATTTGGTCACCCCAATTAAAACAGTCTAGCTCCGCCACTGGGTTGATCTATGTTATGTTTTGAATTACCATTGAATTATTTTATTAGACAAGAAGGTTATTATAATTTCAATCTGCTGTTCCAAATTTCTTTTTTTAGAAAATATATGTTGTTACTTAATGGGGGCTGGTTTGAGGCTATGAGCATCGTTTTACTACAGGTATAGACAACTATTATAATTGAGGTCGAAGTGTTTTTATCTTTTAGCTAGTTTCACTGATGAAATGAAGACAATCATTATTTGCAATACCGCATAATATCTCCTTCACTTGTACCATTTTGGCTCATTTTTCTTATTGCTCTTTACATTTCAAATCCCTTTTGAGTCTATAACCCCCATCATCTCTCTCTAGGAACATTTGGCTAACCATAATTCTTAAGGACAGCCAGATTGTCTGCCTTTGAATATATGTAATAGTAATTATGTCACGTTACAAATATTACAAATATATCCACAACAACAATCATTGATTTCAAAGGCTTTAATTATTTGCTAATGTTTATTATTTTAATTTTGTACATATTTTCATATGCACAGGAGAAGTTGACACAAGAAATTAGTAAGTGTGCCAATCCTACAGAAATTTCAACTAATGATGCCCTTGCCAAAGTGTTGGGACAAGATCATTGTGGTCGTGTACGTGGCTTGGGCTTAGGAGGTCTTCAAAGTGTTGCATTTCCATCCAATAAAAAATTTAGTGGCATAGGATGCAATTTATCAAATTCTGATTCAGTTGAAAGTTCTCAACTGAAAGAGGAGGTTAATAGTTTGAAGACCAAGTTAGCAGCTTCTGAGGAAAATGTCAAGACATTACAAACTATAATGCTTCAATACATACAAATGAAAGAAGGGCACATCCCTGCAGAGTTGGGTGCTTTGCTTGATACTAATCAAGCGGTAATAATTTTTCTACTCACTTTTGTGTTGAACCGAATAATCTTACTAACACAGTAACACGAGTGAATATTTAGTATCTTATATACATTTACATCCTCTTAACCATGCTAACATGATGCAACAATTGTCTTTCATAGGTTGAAAGTAGCGGAGAAGATATGTCAACATCAGAAAGTGGATCTTAATCAGCTAGTAAGCGTCATTAGAGATGATGCACTTAGTTAAACTCTTTATACTGAAGTTTGACACTTTATTTAGTTTAACATGCAGCTTGTAGCTTTTCTTTATATGGATTTTCGAAGTTGTTATTGAAGATCCATTTTGTGAACTTTGTAAAGCCTGTTATATTTATGATACATATTTTTATTACACAAAATTTGAACATATTTTGAATTCAAATGATAATCTAGATGAGAAGTATGAAAAATATTGTGTTGCAAAATAGTACTCCCCAAAAATAATTGTCAATTATTGTCTATTTTTAGTTGATAGATTTAGTTATGTTTAGATTGGTCATGAAAAATAGATTCTTTCAAATAGATTGTAGATATAATTTGATTATCTTAAATAATGTTTCTATTTTATTTGAATTGTTTAAAGGAATCTATTTTGTTTTATAGAAAAATTATGGAATTATTTATGATAATTGATTTTATATTTAAATTTAGAATTAAATATGTTTTTAGTATCTATAAATATTAAAATGTTTGTTTTTAGTTTTTTATTTTCAATTGTTGATTTTTGGATTCTCATTTTATAGTATATGTCAAAAATGAATTCAGCTTAAAATAAATGATGAACTAATCTACATCAACATAACAAATGATCAACTTGATTAATTAGAATTTGTAGTCGGATTCTCTTTTGGCACATTTTATCTTATAAGAAAATAATGTATTTAGTGTATTGTGTGTTTAATCACACAAGTAATTTTTTTATTTATAGATAACAAAAAAAAAGTAATCAAAATAATAACTAATAAGGATAAGATCCTTAAAGTTTTCTTATTTACAAAAGATAAAACATGAGTTAAGCTTGTTACAAATGTTATCAACACGAGAACCCATGAGAGATTAAATGAACAAGTTTACTAGTTGATCATTAGAGCTAGTGGAATCAATGATGATTTATGTTGATAGTACCTCATTTTAAACAAAGTGATAATCAATCTTTGTGTTTAGTATACTCATGAAAGATCAGATTTGGCACAATGTGGATGAGAGGTTGATTGTCACACGTTAATCTAATATCTGAAGTGTCTCCAAATTTCAATTGATGGAAAAGTTACCTAAGTCACATGATTTCACATATAGTTGTTGTCATAACACGATACTTAGTTTCAACACTAGATCTAACAACAATTTTTTATTTCTTACTCCTCCATGAGATCAAGTTTTCTCCAACAAGAACACAATATCCAGAAGTATACCTCCTGTCTGATGGTGATTCAACATAATTAGCATTTGAGTAACAAACAATCTTGACATTGCCTTTGTCTTCATATAATAATTCATGACTTGGTGCATTTTATGTATCGAAGAATGCACATCACAACATCCCAATGATTGTCACAAGGAGAATGCAGAAACTTGTTGACAACATTGACCGCAAATGTAATGTTTGATCTAGTGATAGTAAGGTAATTAAGTCTACCCACCAAACAATGATATCTTCCCGGGTATTTTAGTGACTCCTCTTGACTCGAAAAAAGCTTCACCACAAGAGTGTCACTTGGATGACAGTTCAACATATCAGTCTTGGTTAAAATATCCAAAGTGTGTTTACATTGAGAAATGACAATGCTAGAGGAGGATTGGACAACTTCAATCCTAAGGAAGTATTTAAGAGACCCCAAGTCTTTCATTTGAAATTGACTATGAAGATATGACTTTAGTAAAAGAATGTCGTCTAAGTCATCACCAATAATGACAATGTCATCAACATAAACGACCAAGTAGATGCAAAAGCCAGATGAATATTGTTGGAAAGTATAGAGTGAATAATCTCACATCGAATCATACCAAACTGAAGCAAGACAAAGTTGAAACAACCAAATCAAGCATGAGGAGATTACTTCAAGCCATATAGAGATCAATGAAGTCAACAGACCAAGCGATAATTGTTGGAAATAGTAAATTTAGTGGTTGATCCATGTAAAATTATTCACTCAATTCACCATGTAAGAAGGAATTCTTAATGTCCAATTGGTGTAAAGTCCAATAATAGATGACAACCATAGTAAGAAAAAAAAAGGTGATTTTGGCCACAAGGGAAAAAAATGTCCCCATAGTCAAGACAAAAAATTTGAGTATACCTTTTGGCCACCAAATGAGCTTTATAGTAATCAATAGTTGCATTCATACTAATCTTCATAGTAATCACCACGTAAAAAAACATGTTCCGAAGTGCCACTCGCATGTAGAGCAACCATTTCCTCCAACATTGCCTATTGCCAATTGGGATCAACCATGGATGGCTTCACCTATGGAATTAGGGATAGAGACAAAATCCAAGGAATTGATAAAGAAAAAATAGGAAGAGATAAAAAAGCATAATTAAGATAAAAGACATACAAAGGGTTAGGATTATGGGTGGAACAAATACCTTTACGAAAAGTAATAGGAAGATCAAGTGCAGATGACGATTGTAGAGTGGTAGTTTGAGCATGAGATAATGCTGGAGGATTAGTAAGTAGCACCATAGGTGCTAGTTGTGTGTGTCTATGGTAGCTAAGCGGTGGTGGTGGAGAGGGGGTTAACAATTAAAATTGGTGCAACAAACAAAATAGATGGTAGGGAATCCAAAGAAACATCATCAATCATGCAGTAGAAAAATAATGTGGTTTCAAAGAAAGTCACATTAGTAGAAATAATATACCAATGTAATGTAGAACAAAAACAATAATAACCTTTTTGAAGATGAAAGTATCTAAGGAAGATACACTAGACAAACTTAGGCAATAATTTATCTTTATCTGGTGTAAGATAATGGACAAAACACATGCATCCAAAGACTCAAATATGGACAATGTATAGAATTTGTTGAGGATACAAGATGAAGTATGGAATTTGATTATCAACCACAGACGAATGCATGTGATTTATCACGTAACATATTGTGAGAAGAGCATCACCCTAGAAACATAGTGGGACATTATAGTGAAAGATGAAGGTATAAGCTATTTCATTAAGGTGATGATTTTTCTGTTTTGCAACACTATTCTATTGTGGTGTGTAAGTGCATGATGTTTCACGAAGGATGACCTACGAGGTTAGAAAAGACTGAAATTGGGAAGATATGTATTCACAAGCATTGTCCGTACACAATGTTTTAATTGTAGTACCAAACTAATTGCTTATTTCACGAGAGAACCCTTGAAAAATAGTAAAAACATTGGAATGATTTTTCATTAAAAAAAACCCATGTACATTTGGAAAATCATCAATGAAAGTAACAAAATAAAAATATCCTAAGGTTAAACAGAACACAACGAAGACCTCAAATATCATAGTGTACTAATGTAAAAGGTTACATGACATATTTATTAACACGAGGACTGCATGTTTGATGAATGTGTTTGCCTAACTAACACAACTCACATTGAAGAGTGGTAATGGAAGAAATGCTAGGGACTAAAAGACATAATTTGTCTAGATTGGGATGACCAAGACGCTGATGAGCAAGCTCTACAAAAGTAATGGAAACACAAGCCACCAATGTAACATCTTGCTTTTTTAAATAATAAAAGTTTATTTAGAAAAATAAGAATTTACCTTCATTGTTAAAATATTTAAGTTTGTTATGGTTAAAATTTGAAAACTACTTAATTTTGTGAGAAAAATATTAATTAAGAAATGAAATGGAGAGAAGAAGTTATAAATTAAGATGAAAAGTTATTAAGTAAAATAGGTCTAGATAAATTAAAATAATAAATATAAATATAAGTAAATAAGAAATATGTTTAATTTTATTTTGAGATAGAAAATAGAGTTGAAAATTTTAAATAAAATAGAAATAAAAGTAAAAGGGAGTAGAAATAAGAATAAATTTAGTAAGGAAATGAATTTTTAATTAAATAGATATAAAATATAAATATCTAAATAATAGAAATAAATAGATTTATCAAAATAAATAAATGATTTGATGAAAAAAATATAGGAACAAGAGAAGGAAAATGTATACTGATTTATAGGATTTTTGGAAAAAAATTTAGAAATCAAAAATATAATTTTAAAAATTAAAACATAAAGTTAAAAAGAAAAAGAAAATAAGATAATGGTATGGAAAAAGGGAAGGGAGGTTGGGGGATTTGAACCCAGGGCACCCAGGTGAGTAGCAAAATGCGCTACCATTAAGGCTGCGCGTCTTGTATGTTAAATAAGGCAACAAATTCAATTAGTATAATAAAAAAGGGATAAAATAAGAAAATACAAGCAGAATAAGAAAAATGTGGTGGGACGGATTCGAAGATGTGACTTGGAGGCGGATAAGGAAATAGGCAAGCAGGGATCATTGAGGATTTATGAAAATAAAATGAACATAAACCAACTTCAAAAACACGATCGCCATGGAAATTGCTCATTGAGCTTCTTCCTCGAGCTTCCATAGTCGTCCATTGCACATGAGCTACTCTTGGGTATAGTTCTACTCTAGATAGTTGCGCCTATGCCAGGTGAATAAAATAAAGCAAGAAAAGTGGTTAGAGGTTGTTATATAAGGAGTACCCAATGATGAACAAAAAGGAAAAAAAATGAAGGAATTCGATCATCGAATTCACATGTGAATCCAACTCTATTTCCTCCATTCGAACTCCAAACACTTTCGTCATGATGCAAGCATCATTTGGGTGCAATTAATTGGGAAAAAGACTGGAAGAATAGCGATTTGGGTTTGTTGTCGGAGGATTCATTTTCTTCGCTGGAAAGCTTCGAAACAACGAGGAGGAGTTGTTTATTCTTTAATTTTATTCTATATAAACATTCCTAATCATTTTTAGCATCTAACAGAATCATAAATTAGTCGAATTATGAATGAAATGATCACAATCGAATTGGTCATTTTTCATGACCACCATGGTTGTTTGACCCACGATTCTCCTTGTTTTTTATTAAATTCTAAATTGAGGCAGATTCTAAAAGTAATAACGAAAGTGATAAGCTAGTTTACAATGAGAATTAGCCAAGAATAAGGAAAAATCGAAGGGAGGATGAGTTCGAGACTTTGCTTGAAAAAAGATTGTTGTTATGTTATTTAAAGGTATTCTAGGTAGGGGGAGAACTTAAGGAATAGAGGAAAGGGAAATGAGAAAATTAAAGTGAGGGAGAGATAGAGGGAAACTAAGAATAGAGAAGAAGAAACGGAGAGCAGGAGAGGAGGAGAATGTTTGAGGAAGAAGAAGATAGGGGGAAAAAGGGGGTGAGTTTATAATAATAGAGGTGTAAAAAGTAGTAAGGAAAATGAGGGGTGAATAGTAAACAAAGGGGGTGCAAATAGAAAAAAAAATCTTAAATTATTTAACTCAAAATAGCCGCGGCTAGAATAGTAAATAGAAGAATATAAATTCATAGAGGAAAAGTAGGAAAACAAAGAAAATATGTAAGGAAAAAACCATTTCACCCCTTCTCTTGTTTTAAAATTATTCTTTTATGAATGAATTTTTATTTAAATTCTAACATTTAATTAATTAGCCAAAATGGAATGAAATAGAAGTAAGTACAAAATGAGAGGAGAAAATAGAGAAATAAATTATAGTGAAAATCACTAGAAAATGCAACTATGCACTTTTTCTATTTTTTTCTTATCATCATTCTTGAAAATTGAATAATTTATCCATTGAAATATTCATCAGTTGAATAAGCTAGAATAAAATTTGAATATGAAGAAAGATAAATTTGAAAACAAACTTAAAGATCTTGAAAAAAGACCATTTTGTCCTTATCTTGTCATTTTTTATTATAATATGTATTATTTGATTAGTGTGATCTTGATTATAATTTTAATCTTCCTATATTGTATGATTATTTGTATTGATAGTAAGGGTGAAGTTTATTACCTCCACTAATAGTAGAGGGATCCATAAGTAATGACAATTATTTTTATGGGATAGTAAATTACAAAAATAATCCTATGGTAGAAGATGAACTAAGAAACTATCAAACAATGGTTGAATAACATTTATATAACAGTTGCAAAGTAAGAATAGAAGAAAGGTGATATTTAATGATATCATGGAATTCAACATTTGTACCAATGAAGATTGACAAACAAAGAAAGGAAGATATAATAGGTTAGAATTTCTAACGAGTGAGAAATAAGAATGAAGATTGCAAGGATTGACCATAGAAGGTACATGAGGAATGTACGCAGACTCTAATGAGTCCTTGGGGATAGATATGCTGTCAATTTGTGAACCACTAAAAGTGAAGAGGGTGTCACAGAACCAACTTAACACCCCTGACAAAGCAAATCATTATCAAGATTCGGTTGAAAGTATCCTGGACCCAATACTAAGCAGTATATGTACTCCCGATCGTTAACCTAAAATGCAAACTTGGATTATTGTTAGTACACTTGTGTAAGTCCTCCCATAGAAAGGAGTAATGGAGGCTACGAAGGGCCCTAAATTGAGTAGAATCCCTAATTAGACATGTTACGGTGAAATGAGTGTCTATGATAGCTAGAGATAACATTCTACTTGTATGTATTTGGTTTAGGATAGATGACTCTCTCCTACAACCCCACATTTCAGATATAGATGACGGATGAGTTCCAATCCCTTTTCCATTTGACGATAATACCCTTAGAAGGACGATGGACGTATGATCAGACCAGTGGAGACTATACCTTCACGGGCTATATCAAATTTGCTTTTAGACCTCCAAACGTCATAATCCCATGACAGTTCCATCACATAGACATCCCAATAATCTTATCCTAGACCCCACCACCTAGACTCATAGGTGTTCCCCCAAATGTTCCTGCAGTACATCGACGTGCTCAGGCCTTTCCACGCCAAGACTCATCCATAGGCTTAGTCATAGAAAATGGTCAAGGTAGAGGAGAGGAATCCTCAGAAGAAGAAGACCCTTTGAAGTATTCGGGCTAGGGATGTTTGTAGAAATATAAATGTTTTGATCATTTTAAACTCCTACTTTTGTAATGTGCTAGTTAACTATTTTGGAAGAATGTAATTATAACTTGACTTGGTCTTATTGAATAGAATATTATAGTTACTCGAATATGATGTTGATAGTATATCTCTTTTAAATTATAACCCTTGGCAAGACTAATTTTAAAAATTTAGAATAATATAAAATATCTAGAACAAATATCCATAAAATATGATGAATAAAATGGACAATAAAACCAACAATGATAGTTGGGACAACCTTCTAGATTCATGTCTTGCTCCAATCGTCTGTCTAATCCACCGATCTTGAACAAGAACAAAGTTGTTAACAAACAAAACATAGTAGTCAAGAGTATGTGTAAGTTTGTTTATTGAAATTAAATTATAGGGACAGGAACATATAAGACAAATGCTAGAGATAAGTTAGGTAGATGGTGAGTTTGTCCCATGCCACAAACAAGAATATCATAACCATCTACAAGAGTGACAAAAGGCAAGGAGTCCAAAAAAAAAACAATTGAGAGAAAATGAATTTGTTATTGGTCATATGATTTGAGGCACTATAGTCAAGGATCTAGGATCCAAGGGAAGGAGATTGAGAGACAAAGACAAAATGATTATTAGATTAAGCCATGATAATAATAGGTGATACAGGCGATTAGGCCACTTGAAGCCGAAGAAGATCATGATATTCAACAACAAAGATGGTAACATCTATAGGTAGGATAAATAAGTCAATTATAGGAGAGTCAACTACATAAGAAGAGACAACTTGGGCAACATTTGCTAGCTTTGATTATTCTCGAGCCTTGGTGCAACATTCAACTTTAACATGACCATAGTGGTTGCAATAATTGCAATGAGGATAAAGATGATCACCACGATCCCCTGCGAGAAGAGTGGGAGACAATAGCGGAGGAATCATCGAAAGAGGCATAGGTCTAACCAAAGGCTTGAGGAGTGAAAAGATGAAATTGGGGTTGCAGATTGGGAGTAAGAGAGAACCAAAGAATACTACTCAAGCAGACATCAATTTACTACCAATAAGGATGTTCATTAGTGGGAGCATCGATAACTTTGCTAGTTAGGTGGTCGATAGGACCTTATAGCCTTGAAACCACAACTATACAATAACAACCCAAGTGTTGTAGTTGGCTGTCCCAATTAATTTTTTGCATGAGATCTACGGTACAATGGTAAAGGTCATAGTAGATGTGGAGTTTGAAGAAGAATTGTGAGAAGCCATGGAAGAAAGTTGCCAAACATTGGGGAATACATGTTTGTAGAGGTTGTCAGAAGTGGAAAAGGATAGGAAACAAGTTGTCGAAGGATGGGTATGCCGGAAAAAGCATTACATGCAAATTTGGGTTTGACATGTGGGATTCATGCGTCAAAGAAAGGCGATGGCTAAGGGCATGTGTGATGATAGATAGTGGTGGGTCAGTGCTTGCGGTGGTTGTCAGAGGAAGACAACATTGATGGTGGGGTTGTGTCAAAGAAATGTTTTGATGATAGCCAAAGAAGACAGGTAGTGGTCAAAATATTGCTCCTGTAAGGACAAACTATAATGAGAAAAAATAAAAACCTAGAACTATTGATGCCATATAGAAAAAATGTTTTGTAATATACTATGTGTTTAACCACAAATGTAATTCTTTTATTTATAGATAATACGGAAACAAAATAAAAATTAATAAGGATACTATCCTTGATTTATAACTATACATGTTTTTTATTTATAAAGATAAAACATATTTTTAACACCTTTAAATATTTATAGAAATTAAAAATATATTTAATTCTTAAATTAATCGTTGAGGACATGAAAAAGAAACTTTATTTGAAGTAATTTATTAGTTTTTAATTAATTTCTTAAATTTTGTTTATCATAAATTAGTTCTTTGCTGAGACTGTTTTTTTTATGAACTAGATTTTTATACGCATTTAAATAGTATACCAATTAGATGTTTTACTAATTAGATTATAATTTTTTACAAAATTAATCCAAACATATTATTATTACAAATATTCATGTTATCTTGGGGATTAAAAATATTATGGTGGTTAAGATTAATGGTAAACATGACATTTTTATCATTAAAATTCACCAAACAAATTGTTGCATTTCAAACTACCAGGGAACAATTTGGGGTGTTTAAGATCACGAGTATTCTTCTGCAAAAGAAAAAAGTTAGCTAATGATTAATTAAAATTGCCTGAATATGTTTTGTGCGAAAATTGATAAGAAAATGTTGTGGTCTGGGTGAAATTATCATATTTAGTCGCTATAAAGTAAATTTGTGACGAAGTTTAATTACTAAAGCTTTTAATATAGGTTGCTAAAATTACATATTTTTATTATACTTCATTCTCCCTTAATTAAAATCTTTTGATTTAAATATTGCTTAATAATAATAATACCTTTTTATATTTTTGTTATAGACAACCTCTAGCCTTCCGACATTCATTGTTCTGCTACTCTGTGGGCCATCCACGAAAGGTGGATTTATGACCTCACTTTATATTCGACTTGCGAAATTTTAAAGACCAACTAATCCAAGATGAGGAATGGTCATGAAAATGTAATCTGATGGCAATATGAAAAAATCGATTCGAAAATAAGCTTTTTGGACGAATAAAAAAGGGTTTTGGGTTAAATTTAAAGAAAAATCGGTTACGTACAGTTAAGTGCAGGTGGGTGCGGGTAAAGAAAAAAAATCCCATCAAGTTAACAGAGAGAGAAATAAAGTATACAATTGAGTTACTATTTTGCTTTACACACTGACATTGTTTGCAATATTTACAATATTTTACTACACTACAATACAAGTCTTTTGATTCCATTATGCAACCAATGCAACCGGTACATATTGAAAGTCTACAATACAGTGACTTTGTAAACATAATCTGACCAACATTTGTTACACAACCTTCATTTTATTTAGACACCTACACTGAATTAGTTTGTTTTTATTTCAAATTCTACTTTAACTAAAAACTTTAAGAGCAAAAGAAAAGAATGTTCAAAAGAGAGATAATGAGGAAGTTAACCTTTGGCTTTGGGCAAGGTAGTTGGTGAAGCAAAGCAATATTATAGTTTTTCAATCATGTCGCACCATAAGCTAATAAGCATGCCCTTAAGCTTGTCATTCTTTTTCTTGTATAAAACTTAACTTTCTCCTCACCATTCTCTTCAACTTTCACTAGATATAAGATGGCTACAATGATCTATAATCTATTTTCAACCTACAACAAATATATTAGATATCAGCGCAACTAGTTGCTTCAGACTTGTTAACACTTGATGTCTGAAAGCAACCAACACCTTAATGGTTGCACTCTTAGCCACCCTCGGTGAAGCTACTCGATGGTGGAGGATCCGATTCTCAATCAGCCTCTTTTCAACATAAGGTGCCTCTAGGCAAGATTCTAGTTCCACGAAGGGGGAAATTTGATCTCATCGGTAACAATCTGTTTTGAATTGAGTATGAGGAAGGAAATAACCTAAAACCACATTGTTACATTGTAGATCAAGTGGTATAATCACTAATCACTAAGAGAGCCATGACAAGACACAATGATTGTGAAGTTTCTAGGTAAGAAGATTAGCTTTCTCACCAGGTTGGAAAAGTTAGGACTACATGAAAACTGTAAGAGGATTCAATGTGTTGGACATTGGTCATGGGTTTTTTATGGTTAAGTTTGATTTGCCTATTGAGAGACGGTAATTAAAAATGGCCACGCTTAATTTTTGATCATTATCTAGCGGTACAAGAGTGGGTTTCAAATTGATAAAACTCTTGTTTAAATTTGCTTCCCGATCCTAGGCATGAAATATTATAAAGATAATAGAGAACTGATCTAGCTCTATGATACCATATTAGAGTTTTGATAGAAGAATGAGAGACAGGAAAATAATAGAAAGTGACTGTATTATGTTATAAGAGAAAATGATTTCAGCTTACATAGAGTGATACTACACTCTAACTACCATACTTATAACTAATTGACTATTGATACATATATATATTAATACAAACTAGAACTTAGTAAAATATACTCTAAATAAAAAATTGAGACTTTTTTTTACTGCTTTTGTATTTATAAATATTAATTATTTAATTCATTAAGATTAAAAGAAATAATCAATTTAATTTAATTTAAAATAATTAATATAAAACCATTAGATCTTATAAAAATAAATAAACATCACTTTTAAATTAAGTCTTATACCTACAAATAAAGAAATAGTTGACAATGCTGATGCGCTGCTTCGTCCACAAAGGCTTTCCTTTGGAGGAGACATGTATCCCTTAATGCAAATTGCATGAGTTGTGACACTAACTTTTAGGATCTTGCTCACATATTTATCTCATGTATCCCCTAATGACATTAGCCTTGTTCTCTTGGTGGATGCCAAGACATTAGTTTCTTGAGAATGTAATACTCTTCCTTTAGTTTGTTTCATGCTTGTTTTCTTGTAAACAAAAAACAAAAACCTAAGCCAAGATCACAACTGACATGCACCAGGTCCAATTTGACTTGTCACATGCCTCGTGGATTATGTAATCGTCAACAACTTTGCCTTCCCAAACATGTATAAAATGCATCTTCGCCTTGAGGTATACATCTTGTGGGGTCCAACCAACAATTAATTGTCCAGCCAACAATTAATTGTCCAGCCAGCAAATGAAAGGATGGAAGGAATAAAAGAATTCTTC
>JAMLFT010000922.1:0-35310 GCA_026544285.1 Pachyrhizus erosus | reverse complement strand
TCTACAATGTTTAATATATATTAATGACAATTATTTAATTTAATAATACATAAAAAAACAACTAATAAATTTATTTATAAATGTTTGTATTCAATAAATAATAAAGAGAATTATTTGATATATTAATTTAAATCATATGTTAATTATAGAAGGTCATAATTTTTTTTTTGAGAAAATGAATTGAGTCAATTATTAATATATTAATAAAAATTATTTGATACAATAACATATTAAATATATGAATAAAATTATATATTTCATTAACAATAAACTAAATTGCATGTTAATTTGTTATTATATATAAAAATGTATGTTTCAATAATTAAGAAAGGATATGAATTTTTCAATCAAATGTATTTAAGATATTAACAAATAATGTTTAATTATGTCAAACAACATAGTCTAATATATTATAAATTTATATTTTTATATTCAATACAAATATATTGAAATTAATAGAAGCCCAAATATTGTTGTTAAAAAATAAATAATATTTGTTTATTTAGTTAATACTGAAAATTAATATTCAATAAATATTAATATATGTTAATATTAAACTTTATTTATAAATAGTAACACTATACATAAAAAAGATATATGTTTTGTAATCATTTTTAATTAACACATGTTATAGATGACAAAAGTTATAATATATATTCTTTTATCATGTTTTCATAGGATAACTTATAATTTCATTTTGTAGGGTGAAAGTTTAGTTTTGTATAAATAATAATTTATTAGAAAATTAAAGTCAACATTGTTAGACTTTATAAAAAAATCATGTTCTTTTATATCTTTTACAAATAAATAATATTGAAATGATACTTACAAATGAAAAGATAAAAAAATTATGTATAATATAAAGTTAATGTAGATAAAAAAAATTAAATAAGAAATTAACATATATAATATGGAAATTAAATATTTATTTATCTATTTTTATTAAAAAAATATAGACAATAAATTATTCTTTGAAAGTAAATCAATTTGAATCCTAAACAGTGATATTATTAAAAAAAAAAAACTATGTGCTATCATTGATTCTAAAAAAAATATACTTATCTCAATTCTAAAAAAAATTGAATTTTCTTGTTTAATATTTATGTTTATTAGAAATATTATAAATAGAAAATATTTAAATGAATTATATATGTTATCTTTATTGATTATATTTTGAACAATATTTTTAAGTTTATTTCATATAAAATTTAGTAAAATATTTTTTATTATTTGTTCTTAATGACATTTTTCATTAATTATAATAGATTTGATTTTTATTTCTCTAAAAGTATAAATATGATTTGTATTTTAAAAAATAGATAAAGCTTTGTATATTTATAATATGTTTTAGGATAACTATATGTATAATAATTTTAATTTTAAATATTATTTTTATTTTTAATAAATTTAAAAATTACTATAATCATTACACAAATTTATTTATTAGAGGTTCTACTGACTAACTACGCACATCAGTTATTGCCTTTATAATTAGCTGAATAACGTAGCACACTATGCGCCACAAATCAAGGAGGAAAATCAAAGTACTTTAGAAATTTGGTATCCTTTGAAAGAGACACAACCGTATGCTTGAAGAACCAACGCGTTGTGTTTAAAATAAATATACATATCAACTCTATATTTTCATTTTTTTTATTTTTTTATTATATTGTATATGTGAAATATAAACTTTTCACTATGAAACTAACTAATTATTTTTAGTATATTTTCTCTCTCCACCACTTTAAAGATCCCAGAGTCAATTTTACATAAATTAAAAAATTGTTGGTAAATTATATATTCTTTTTAATGTATTTGTCAAAAAAATTGTCCTTTCAGTTTTATATTAAAACGTCATTTTGATATGTCAAAAAAAATATTTATCTTTTTAATGGCAGTTTTATCAACCTATTAATTTTATTGATTTAGAATTTTTGTCTTTGAAAATTTTTAATGGTAGTTTTAATTTTTGTCGTAGATTTTTTGTAATGCTTTCATAGCATAGTCATTATTGATGTGGTGTTTTTTTTTTATCGGAGTATGCAGTGTTTTTTATCCAAATATTTTTGTATTGTGGTTAATTTATTTATTTTTAAAAATTTTAAGTATATTGAATTTTTTATCCAAATATGTTTTGAGTATAATGAAATTCTCTTTTCACTAAATTTAAGAGAAATTTGTTGAGGTCAATTTCTATAATTGATATTTTTTATACTTTGAAACAACAACAAGAACAACTTCATATTTTAAAAGTTTATATTTGTTCTTTTTATGCATTTGACAATACTATTTATTGATATAACATGTTTTGACATGTTTTAATTTGGTTGTTCATTTTTGGAGGAAATAGATTAAATGTTGTTCTCAATAGTTCTATATTATAAGGTGATGTTTTTTCTTTTTTTTTTTTAAATATCCATTATTTTTTATATGATCATAGTTATATATCAAATACACTATGCATGTAGTAGTTATTTTTTTTTTAATACAAAGACTAAAGTATTAGTTAAAAGTTAAATAAATAGAAACTAAAATCAGGAAAACTCCTAATTTGTAGTATATGATCGAAATATTAACTGGGGCTACCCAACATTGAAGTGGATAAAAAATCAAGAAAAACAAGCAAAACGAGTATAACGAATTTTGAGAATCCAAAACCAGATGAACCACACCTTTCATAATGACCCTACCCTGAACTCTTCTTCATTCTACACTCTCTTCCTCTTTCGTGACTATTTGTTTTAAATTTAATGGGTATCTATAAATACTTTCGCGATCACTCAATATTTATTTACTTTTTTGGAAACAATTAATAAGATATAGAGGTAATTAGATTAAATTTCCATTTAAAATTCAAATAATTTTATATATTATGTACATGAAATGTGAGTATCTTAAGGTCAACTCATGTCCCTATTAATAAAAAAAGTGAAGAAAATAAAACTCGCTCCTCGTCTCTAAAAATTTATGTGTGTTTGGATATATGTTTCGACCAATAAAATCACGTCAATTCTCTTGAAAAAAATGTAAAAATTTAATTAATTTGCTTTCAAGTTGTGAAAATTCGCGTCTTTACCTCAATTTTAATAGCGTGTTTGGACACACATCAAATATGTATGTTTTAATTTTAGTTTTTTATTTTAAAATAAAAAAATTTGGTTTTTTTATTTTTAAAAAAATGTAATTTTAATTCAATAATCAAATTTGTGTACAGTTTTTATTTATTTATTACACTTTAGTTAATTATTTTTTTAATGATAATTAAAACGAATATATTAGATTTATGATTCAATTGAATTAAAATGAAAAAAGATAAAATATGAACAAAATTGAATGTGAGACAAAGATTATAATTTTTTAAAAATAAATTGATCAAATGTCTCTATTTTTAAAATGAAGAAATAAAAAATATGGATTGAACAAAATAAAATAAATAAAGTTATATTTAAGACAATATACTATAAATATGCTAAAAAAAACTTATTTAATGATTTGATTCTAAGTTTAGTTTTTATCTAAAGGTATGAATGATGTTAGCATCTAAGAGTATTCTTAATGGGTGAAATTTAAGTATCTGAATTTTAGTTTATCGTTTTCTATTAATTGATCCTAACACATCATATTTAAGTAACTCATATATATTTTGTTTTAATTGTATGATTTTAAGTAACTTTTAAATGACCCACATTTTTAAACTTTTTTTATTTATATTTATTTTTGTTTCAATTAAAACTTTAGTTCAATTATTTTAATTAAGATAATTTTTTGAATCATAAATAATTATTGTTTATAAAAGTAACAAAACTTAATTTGAAGTAGTCCAACATGATAAGTGGATCTTCTTTAATGATAAAAAAAATTAAGAAATTATATCTTAAAATAAGCAATTTGTTAAGCAACAAGCAATAGAAATGCTCTAAAAAAAAATGGTTAAATGCATTTTTTCCTTATAATACAAAATGATTTTGAACAAAAAATATTACATTTGTAATTCATTGACTCTGCATGGTTTTTGGTAAGTTATTCCATTTTTCTTTTTAATTTGAGTTTTAACTAATAAAATTTAAATAATATTTTGATCATTGTAAAATAATGTATTTTTTAATTTTAATATTTAAAAAAAAATATTTAGTCCTTTAAAAATTTATTTATTTTTGTTGTAGTTATTATTGTTAAGTACTAAAGTTAACTAATGACACAACAATAATATTAACAGTCTATTAATTTGTCGTGTTATAAAGAAATTTGACAGAATAATTATGTATAATTTTTTTAATAGACTGTATTTATAAATCTCTTGTAAATTAATTTGACGTTATAAATTATTTTGAGTATATAAGAATTTAAAACATATTTTATATAAAAAATTATATGTGATTGTCCAATCAAACTCTTTGACGACGTAGTAAGTCAACATGCATCCAATGTCACTTTTACATCAACATTTAACGATGTTACTTTAAAATAGAGATTAAAACAAAATTTCCTTTTAGATGACTATAATTAAAACAAAATCTTTTAAAAAACTAAAATCGTAAACTCCTTATCATACAAGGACTAAAATGTTATTTGAACAAAAACAAGAAAAAAAACTTTGTAATTCTTTTGTAAATGTTAATAATAATTCCTTTGTTTTAAATCATTGGTCATTGATTAATAATATATAAATAGTACATTAACCGTTTGGTTAATTTGAATTGAGTTTAAGGATGGATAGGGTTTAAGTAGGATATTATAATAATTATTTCTATACATGTATTCAAAATAGAAATACTTATACTTTGGTCCATATTCACATGAATAAAAATCTTAATTCATATATTTATACTCATGGGCATGTATCCTACACACGTCACTCACAATTTACTTATGTGTAGAGTTGTGACAAAGAATTTAGAGGTTGCAAAATTCATAATCAAAATTCAATTAAACATAAATGGTAGGGTGATAAAAATAAATTACTTCATTTGATCAAAAATTGAACAACTAGCGTGAGAAAAAAACAAACGATTGCTTTAGATCAGTTAATGGGCTACCCAAGTAAAAAAAAAAAACTTAATTTAAAATGAGTAAAATGATAAAATTTAAACCTTTTAAATATGGTTCATTAGTACTTTAACTTGAGCAAACATATTGATAAAACATAACTCATCACTCACTATCTACATACTACACTTTTGTTCTATTCATGGTGGGTAGTTCCAATAATATGTTAAAAGAAAATGTTTTACTTTTGATGAGTTATTTTAAAACAATAAGTTATTATGATGAGAAAAGAAAGTACATAAATATATTTCCAAGTTTTCCCTTCAAAATGTATTAAACAAAATAAATGTAGTCTCTCTCCACTAATTTTTGTAGTGTATTAGAATAGTGGGATAGTGCAACATGTTAGTGTGATCACAATTGTCTCAATTTATTGTGTGAATGAGTATTGACTATTGAAGAGTCTTTCTTCTTAGTTCTTGAATTTTTTTTCTTTTTTTATAACTACTATTTTTTTTCTTTTTGACATGTAATTATGGAAGAGTGTTCTCCACTTCTCCTCTTATAGATTATTCACATAACTAAACCAAACAAAGAATCCCCATTGTAAAAGAACACTCGATAAACACTACATTTGAAGACTTAAGTAGCTCATCTTCTTTGACCACAAAGGACCACCTTCATGTCATCGCTAACCACCATGATACCTCCTCTCAATGTTCCCTTTTCTTAAATATAACATTTTCTCTCCAAACCAACTCATTCACATGACTTATCACCTGCTTCGACCAAAGCATGAGAAAATCAAAGCTCAAAATAGTAATTACAATTCCATATTTATTATTTTTAATTTTCAATAGTTCAAGCTTTTAAAGCTTAATTGGATATTTTTTTTATCAATTATGAAATTATTGAATAATATTTTGCAATAAAACATTTCTAACATTTCATTATTAATATATAAAAAATAAATTTATTCAATCTATCATAATTAATATAAAATAAAATTTAAATAATTTCAATATTTTTTTAAAAAATTACGTTTAATTATAAGTATAGTAATTGATATATTAGAAACAATAGATGGATTGAAAAAATATAATTTTTTATGTAATTTAATTATTATATTAAAATATTAACTATTTTGGGAATTTAGTCTATATATAATGTTAGTGTAAAATCTATTTGCACTTCTAATAAAATTTGATTATTTTATTACACAATTCTATTCACTGATATGATGAATTTTTATTAAATATATGTCTAATAATGTATTATACTGACAATGTATATAAGTCAAACCTTTTTTCTTTCATTTGTTGCCATGTCTTTATTTTTAAAAATAAATCAACATCTTTAATACTATAATACTTATTAGAGGTTATACTTTCAATATATTATATATGAGATATTTTACATTTAATATTATATGTGAGGAATTTAATATGTGTGTGAGACTGTATATGTGCACGTAGGGACGGATCCACTAACGTGGTTGTGGGGACAATTGTCCCCACAAGTTTTTTTTATTTTATTTTGCTTGAATATGTTTAGAAAAATACAAATTTATTCCCATAAAAATAAGTATTGTTCCACTAGATTACTTTTTTTTTTTTTAAAAAGAGATAAAATAGAGAATAATAAATTATACTAATTTTATCACATTGTTTTTCTAAAGTTTTTTATTCTTCACACACTAAATCATATAATATTTTTAAAATATAAAAATACATAAAATAATTATAATTTATATAAGTTTAGGTATTTTATATTTTTTCTATGTGATAATGTATTTCGTAAAATCTTATAATATTATAAAGACTAGTTTTTTGTCCTCATTAAAAAAAAACTTATAGATTTGCCACTGTGTGCACATGTGGATGCTTTTTGTGTAGGTTCGGACATAGTAAATAATGTAGTACTGTCTTCAATAAATTTTGTTGAAATTTTTTTAACTTTGATTCTATCTTCATTGAATAGGTATTCATCCTATCAATTACGAATATAAACATTAATAAAAATAAAATTTCATAAAGATAATTATTAAATAAATTTATTCATAATAATAAGAGAAACAAATAAGTCAAGTTATGTTAAATGATAAAGATTTTAAGCTTTCCTCATTTAAAATAAGAAAAGTAAGGTTATTTTGTTTAATATATTTGTATATTTATATTTAGAGTTAATTAAGTTTTTAGTATTTCAACTTTTTTAGATTTCAATTTTTAACTTTGAATTTTTTTTTACAACTTTTAGTCATTAATTAATTTTTCATCATCACTTTTAGTTTTTCTAAGAATTTTTGTCCAATTTTAATCTTTCATTTTATATTTTACACTAATTTTAAGAAATAAAAATAAATAAGGAACTAAAAATGAACAATTTTTTTTTAAAGAAACTAAGAGTGTTAATGAAAAATTAAAAGAGAATTAAAAGTAGTCAAAATAAATTTTAAAAACTAAAAATTATAATTTGAAAAAATTGAAGAACTAAAATAATAAACATTTATATTTATATTTAGACATAAGTTACAATTAATCAACCTTTTAAGTGATTTATGATGCATCATAATTTTTAACTTTCAAATTAATGTCATCTTCACATCCTTATAGTGTACCCTTTGTGACATATACTTTCTTTCTTACAGAGTTATATAATTAATCATTCTGTTTTTTAAATCTCGATCATCACAATTTTATTATCATTAAAACTTATTCTCTCATTTTTATCTTTCGTCTTATTTATGATTATGACAAACAACAATATTGATTGAGTTAGATATATTTACACAACAAACAATAGTATTTGATCAAAATTTATTAATAAGAAAAACATGACCTAATTAAAAATATTATCATTGAAAAACTATTCACAAATACATTTTTATTGAATAAATTCTATTTTAATTATTGAGTTTGTGAAACAATGTTATAATAGTCATTAAAATTTAAAAAATTATCTAATAAATCTCTAAAATTTTAATTTAATTTATGATATATACAATTTATTGTCATTGTAGTCCTTAAAATTTATATCATCATAATCCGTAACATACTTAACAATAGTAACTAGCATGACTAACAAATAGAATTTTTAGGATTTTATTTAACATTTTTTTAATTTTAAAAGTTATCATGATAACACCTTACAAAATTAAGGATAAAAATAAAAATTTATTTAATTTTTATTTAAAATAACTATTATAATTTATAGAAAAAATTATGAAATATACATGATATTAATCTATTTTTATTTTAAAAAAATATTTATTTGATTTTATAATTACATCAATTTTATTTTTTTAGTTTTTATACCCAAAAATGATTATTTTAGTATCTGAATAAATATTTATAGATATTTTTTATTTTTATGATTGCATAAATATTTTATTTTTTAGTTTTTTATTTTGTAATTTAATACTAAAAGAAAATAAAAAGTATTTTTTATAGAAATTAAAAAAATAATCTTTAAATATAGAAAATAAAAGATAAAATTTTTGTAACTAGTGAGACTAAATGAGTAATTTTATTTTTATATATTTTTTGAACAAGTTTGTAACTGTAAAATGAATTACTGTACTTAAAGAAATTGAAACAAACAAATTTTAAAAATAACTAGTTTTTGTTTTAATCGGAAGCCAACATGGCTAAATATAGAAAGGAGAATGACCAAAACCCCCCATTTTCTTCCAGAATATTCTCTGTAAAATCCAAAATCAGCACCCACCAGTCCTCAGATGCACAGCAACAAATAGAGAGAGAGAATGTGTTGTGTTGTGTCGTGACTTGTGAATATGAGCCACCATTTAAGACTATAACACATGCGTGATGAATAAGCCATTCCCTTTGTTCCACATTCTTCATTAACCCAACCTCAACCCTAGATCTTCCTCTTCAAGCCCCTCCCTTTGCATCACCCTAACTCAACCACCTCCTCACTCTCAATTCAACACTCACCCTTTTCAAATCCAGATCTCTCCAATTCAGCAATTTTTGTCTTATCGCTCTTCTTGATTTCAACGCCAATCCCATTTTATATTATCCTTTTTTTCACTCTTCTTTGGCCTGAATCATTGCTGGGTGGTCTTGTTTCTGGACAAGTTTGCTGCTTTTTTATTTAATTGTTCTCAATTCTGCGTTTCATTTAGTGGGGTCCTCTTGAATTGCGCTGCTTTTTTGTTATAAACTCGCTGTTTCTTTATCTAGATCTAGTTGTGCTGGGGTATGCTTTATATGCGGTTGTAGTGTATTATTGTAAGTGAGTTCTCATGGCAATGCCATCGGGAAATGTGGTAATACAAGACAAAATGCAGTTTCCAAGTGGTGGTGGCGGTGCCGGTGCCGGTGCTGGCGGTGAGATCCACCAGCACCACTATCGCCAGCAATGGTTTGTTGATGAGAGGGATGGGCTTATTGGTTGGCTGCGAAGCGAATTCGCAGCTGCCAATGCCATCATAGATTCCCTTTGTCACCATTTACGTGTGGTTGGTGACTCTGGGGAGTATGATATGGTCATTGGGGCCATTCACCAAAGGAGGTGTAATTGGAATCAGGTGCTGATGATGCAGCAATACTTTTCTGTGGCTGATGTGGTGTATGCGCTGCAGCAAGTGGCGTGGAGGAGGCAGCAGAGGCCTCTGGATCCAGTGAAAGTGGGTGCAAAGGATGTTAGGAAATCTGGTTCGGGATACCGGCATGGGCAGAGGTTTGAGCCTGCAAAGGACAGTTATAATTCTAGTGTAGAGTCTTATAGTCATGATGCAAATGCCACGGTTACCGGAGGCACGGAGAAAGGGACTCCAATTGTTGAGAAGAGTGAAGAACATAAATCTAGTGGAAAGGTTGAGAAAGTGGGAGATAAAGGATTAGCATCTGCTGAAGAGGAAAAAGGTAAATAATGGATCAATCAGTCTGTACGTATTATACATCTATTCGTTTATGCTGCAACATGGTGACTCTTGGTCTGAGTGACTAGTTATTAGCAGCCTTTTGTGTTCATTATAATCCAAGTGGTAGTGACATTGATGGGTTGTAATCTTTCTTTGTTGACACAATATGGAACACGGGCTTAGTAGATTGAGCTTCTGCGGCATTCATGAAAATTAATTGAATCAGCCTTGTGATAACACTGAATATATAAGTAAACTGGTGCGATTTAGAAAAAAGTAAGTTTGTTCAATTTGGCTTCTTTTGCCACCCACTTTTGGCTTTCCAAATAGAGCCAAATAGTTTTATTGAAGTAGTGCTAACTGCTAACAGTGTTTTGTTGGGCTTGAGGGCAACAATTTATACAAAAGTCACTGGAGATAATACAATCATTTTATGCATGTGTTTGCATATAAAATTACAATTTTGATATGAGGAAAGTAAAAAATCTCTTATTTAATAAATATTATGGAAAGGCTAGGTAGTAGCAGCACGTAGTATCAAACTGGAATTCATGTAAAAGACAAATCGTGGAAGACTCTGATCCTTTCTGACTAAAAATTCAAATGTTCAAATTAAGGCAGCTATTTTTGTTTGTTTCTTATGATCTGGTGCCTTCTGCTATCCAATTAATGGGAAGATAAAGGATAAGTTCACCAATCATTAACACATGGAAATGCCTGCAGTCTACTAACTTGTTTGTTCTCTTGCTTGTGTTAGCAGATGCTATAACAAAGCATCAAACTGATGGCAACTTGAAGAGCACAGGGAGTTCTGAAGGATCTCTGTCCAACTTAGAATCTGAAGCTGTTGTTGTAAATGATGAATGTATATCTAATTCTGAAGGTTTTCCTCCTCCTGAAAATGATGATAGTAAAGATATGTTAAATATCTTATTTAACTTAAAAGAGTTGCGGGCAGCAGACTATGCTAGTGGCATTCATGAAATTTATGAACTAAGAAAATAATTTTTGGACTGTACACCCATCTTCTTTTTGTCACATGAATGCAATTTACTTAAAATTTTGGTGTGAAATAACAAAAATGCAGGTGCTGACTCCCTTCCTTGATTAAGACCATAGATTGAGAGTCAAATCTCTAGCACTTATAATATTGAACTCAGTTTCTAATTATAGTTTTCTATGCAGACTTTTTGTTTAATATTTGTTTATCATCAATCTTTATATTATAAATCAGTCTTCAATCTTGAATGTGAAGACATCTTTATTATATTCTCTTGCTCTTTGTGACACATGACCTTATCATTATTTGGCACTTATTTTTATATTTTTAAAAATTTTCAAATTATTAATTTTAAAATGTTCTTTTATATTAATATTTATTTTTATATATAAAATATCCTGTTACATTAAAGTTTCAATTCAAATTCTCAAGGCTCAGCTATGACCACTTCTAAATTTTTTATATATTAAGTTTTTATACTTTAATTTTTTTTTTTTTAAATTTGCTTGTTTTCCCTAAATATTTGTGTTTTAGATGCACACTTGTTAGTTTAATGACATTTAACTCTTATGAAATGTGTTTCCAGGGAACGATTCACATTCTGTGCAAAATCAACATCAGAGCCAAAGTCTTTCTACCAAAGCAAAGGCTTTTATTGGCAATGAAATGTTTGATGGGAAGACGGTAGGGTCCTTTAAAATATTTCTTGACTTTTCTTGATGTCATTATTTCAGGATGGGTACATGCCTTCTCATAGTTTTCTTTATTTTTTTGTTTTTCTTTTATATTCTATATTTAACTTGTACCTTTCTATTTTTTCACTTTTAGGTGAATGTGGTTGATGGACTGAAGTTGTATGAAGATTTATTTGATATCACTGAAGTTGCAAATCTTGTTTCATTGGTCAATGATCTAAGGGTTTCTGGAAAAAAAGGACAGTTACAAGGTAAATGTACTATCTGCATTGTCTTCAGACTGGAAGATTGCCATTGCTTCCCTTTTAAATAATATTTCATTGATAGCAAATAGATGTGGCCATTCCCACGTCGTTAAAGCTAGAGGTTTCTGTGTAGAAAGGTGGTTGACTTGTATCTATTTTTCTTTGGTTCATCTCAGTAGTTGAATAGTCAAGGACATAGAATCAGCTCGCACTATTCTCAGTTAATAACAATTGTAGAGTAGTATATAATTCATGAGATGTAATATATATTTTGTTCATGGTAAGTAATATGAATCTTGGTATGTGTTTTTCGCAAGCCCAAAGGGAAGTGATCACATACGTTGTGGTCAGGGGAGTAAGCTGGTCCTCCAATGGTGATTGTACATGAGGATCAGAGTCAAGAGGTGAGGAATAGAGAGATAGCAAACCTTGAGGTGGCTATGTTTAGGTTTTTCTATAAGTTCCTCATCCTTAGTCTTAGTCACCAATGTGTATTGGGCCTTTGATTATTGGACTGAGCCCTAGCTTGGAACAATGCATCTTCTTGACTCTTGTGATATTCGTCTTTTTCCTTACTGTTGCTACATTAATTTTATGTCTGTTAATGATAAAAATAATTGAAAAACCTAGAGAATGCATTAGCATACACAGGAATTGGATAATAAGGTTTGATAGGGACAGACGAAGAGAAAAGGAGCAAAAAGAATGTGTCACCCTATTTCTGTATTTATCTGACATTTGCATACTGGTCGATGCTCAATTTGATAACTGGGCACTTGTAATACACATACATTGATGTTCAGACTGATCATGCAAACTTGTGTCATTTTTAAAAAATATATTTGTTGTTGCTGAATATTTTTTATAAGCAGGTAGTCTGGCATATGTAGTTTCAAGAAGGCCCATGAAAGGGCATGGAAGGGAGATGATTCAGTTGGGTGTTCCAATTGCTGATGCCCCAGCAGAAGGGGAAAATATGACAGGAGCCTCCAAAGGTATGTTGTATTATGTGATTTTCTTTTGATACCAATCTTCTATAGTTTTCAAAAGTTTGTTGTTTGTAGTCTTTTACTACCCTTATATTGGTTTTTTTAATTTTTACTAATTGAATCTGGCAGATATGAATGTAGAACCTATTCCTTCCATGTTTCAAGAGATTATTGAGCGAATGGTTTCCTTGCAAGTAATGACTGTGAAGCCTGATTGTTGCATTGTGGATTTCTATAATGAGGTTAATTTTTCTATTCTACTTTTTATGAGAAAAGCTAGCAACACTAGCTAACACATTTGTTTCAAAACTCTATTGTTGGGTGAGATTCATGTGATTCCTACTTCCAATTTAATGGTCCCACTCCCTATTTAGTAGGTTCCACATGGATTTTATCTAATAATTAATGGTGTGTTGAAAAGAGACTGGTAAACAGTGTATTGCTAGCATTCTACATTTTTATATTTATTGGGGTTTATATTGGTATCAGATTTGCTAACCCAACCTGGTATCACAATTGTCTATAGGGTGATCACTCACAGCCCCACAGTTGGCCCTCATGGTATGGAAGGCCCGTTTATATACTTTTTCTGACTGAATGTGAAATGACTTTTGGAAGAATAATTGCCTCAGACCATCCTGGGGATTATAGGGGCGGTATCAAGCTTTCTCTAGTCCCTGGGTAATGCTTGTTAACCTTGTCTTTTACTGTTTTGTTCTATATTATTGTTTTAGTGAAGAGTATGATCTTATTGAAATTGATGTGTGTAATGCACAAGAGAATGCTCTAACTTTTATGGGTGACAATATTTGTCTTTTGTCATTGTCGTGACTCTACAAGTAAAAGGCTTTTCACTAGAGCCCTAGTTGTTTGTTAAGTGAGTGTCTGGGGGACTTGAAGGTTTTGGGCATTCCATTCATGGAGGTGATTATTAAGTTGGAAAACCTTTGTAGGGCATGCATACTTTTGTTTGTTGCTGTTATTAGTTTGGGTATAGACTATTGCAGCATTATTATGTGCATTCTGCATTCTGGGTGTGCGTAATTCAATATGTGAGGGTAGGGCTACATGTTTTAATGAGTTACACTTGTACTGCAATCTGAAAATCATCTACTCCTTATACTGATTCTATACTTGAGATCTGATATGATTTTTGGCTGTGGCTACTATAGGTCCTTTCTGTCTATGCAAGGGAAATCCAGTGATTTTGCTAAGCATGCTCTTCCTTCCACACGCAAACAACGCATACTTGTTACCTTCACAAAGTCCCAACCAAAGAAGTCACTACCAAGTGATGCTCAACGGCTTGCCTCCCCAGCAGCTTCTTCTCACTGGGGCCCACCACCAAGCCGATCACCCAATCATGTTCGTCATAGCATAGGCTCCAAGCATTATGCTACACTTTCAACAACTGGGGTACTGCCAGCTCCACCTATTCGACCACAAATGCCAGGTCCCGTTGGCATACAACCATTGTTTGTTACTGCTCCAATTGTATCTCCCATGCCATTTCCTGCACCTGTGCCAATCCCACCTGGTTCTACCGGATGGACAGCAGCACCTCCTCCAAGGCATCCTCCTCCTCGAGTCCCTGCTCCCGGAACAGGAGTCTTCCTACCTCCACCAGGCTCAGGTAATTCATCTCAACAGTTACCAGCAGGTACTCTCGCTGAAGTGAACTCAAGCACGGAAACTCCAACTGTGCTGGAGAAGGAAAATGGGAAAACTAATCATAATAGTACTAGTCCTTCACCAAAAGGAAAAGTGCAAAAGCAAGAATGCAATGGGCATGCTGATGGAACTCAAGTTGAACCAGCTCTAGAGACGCGGCAGAATAGCAATGACAAAGCTCCACCAAGTCATTGAGCTGTACCATACATAGAGAGAGAAAAGAGAGATAGAGAGGAAAAGCTTATCACACGAACACGATAGGCTGTGAACTAAACTTGAGTTTGAAGCAAATGTAAAGCGCGGCAACACGAGATATCACTATACTGCAGGGAGAACAAGGGAAGGAGGTAGAACTTTTGGTTCTCTCTATAATCCTTTGATCCATTCCGTTTTTGTTGTCTTAAAACATTAACTATTACAGGAAGGGAAACCCATTCTTAATTCTAATTTTGCTCTTTCCTACCTTCAATTATTTTATTTTAATGCATCTTGCTGTTAATATTGATCTTGTGGTAGAGTGTGTATGTTTCAACTAGATTTGTTAAAACTAGTTTAAAGCATACAAAATAACATGTTGAGATGGAATCAAATAGAAGTTGGCAACATGTTCTATTTGAAAATGGGTATATAATATTAACAGGTTCAGTACCATTAGAAACTTGTTGAATAATTTAACAATACTGATACAGCACCACTTTAGGAACCTAGATCTTGGAGTTACTATTGCAATATGCCTGCAATATTTCAAAAACCACTAAACATATCAAGGTCTAAACGAAAAGGATATTGGACCATTCAAACCTAAATTCTTTTTCAAAGGTTTGATAAACAAACCATTGAACACTATTGAGCTCCTTAATATTAAGATTCTACAAAAAGCAGTAAAGGATAGAAGCTAACTCTTGAAATCTTTGGAGGAAGTTAAAGTTGCTGTTTTGAATAAAATTAGATTTCGTGCCTGATCAATATATGAATTAAAAAGAATATATGATATGGTATTAGTTTGTTGCAGCTTATTAATGATAATATTAAACCTTTTGTTATTTATATTAATATATATTTTAATAAGTAAATTATCACAATTTATTTTCAAAAATAAATTTAAATATGTTTTTAGTTTCTCAAATTTTAAACAATTTTGGTTTTGATCTTTCAATTAAAAATCTATTCTTTTTAATCTCTCAAATTTGTATGTTGTTTTTAGTCTCTTAATTTTATTTTGAAAAGCTAAAAATTTATTTACTTTTAGTTTCTCAAATTTACTTTGAATAATTAAAAATAACATTCTACAAATATGGGAGGGAGGGAGGAAGAAAATTAAATATATAATGAATTGTAATTTTGAGGTAAAGAAAGATTTACTTGACATCCATCCAATGGGATTTAAGAAGACAAGACAAACTTTGTAGATAAAATAATTAAGTTTAGGTTTTGTAATATTATTAAACTTGTTAAGTATAGAGATTGAATGCATAAGAAGAAATTTTTTTGACTTTTTATTTATAATAATTATCATGAATATAAAATAATGATAGAATTTTTTAATTGTAGGGATGATACAATCTAATTTAATTATTTAAAAATTAGTAATTAGGTAATTGAAAATATTAAAAAAATAAAATATAATTTTATCATAATTAACAATAATATCTAAATAATAATTAGTCATCATATCTTAATAATATCTCTCAAGTTGAAACGTATAAATTATATGCATTTAGTTTGGAATAAATATAGAATATTTTTAACCTTCTAAGTGACTTTGTAAAAATATCTATTCGTTGATCATTAGAATTGACAAAAGAGGTAATAACTTCTCCAAAACGTTATTTTCTCTCACATAAAGTGATAGTCAATCTCAATATGTTTAGTTTGTTCATGGAAGACCAAATTAGATGCTATATGTAAAGTTGCTTGTTGGTTATCATGGACAAAATTGTTCAAAAATTGGGTTCACTTGTCCATAATATTCTATTTCTTACTCTTTCAAGATTCCCACCAAATAAAACACAATAACTCGATGTTGACTCATGATCATTGGGAGAACCTACCCATTTTACATTTGTATATGCAATGATATCAATGTGACATCTGTTCTCATAAACCAATCCTTATTCGAGAGACCCTTTAATATAGCTCAACATTCGAATTACAACATCCAAATGACTTTTACAAGAAAAATTGAGGAATTGAATTATAACACTAATTGCAAAGGATATATCAAGTCTAGTCATGATAAGATAGTTAAGCTTTCCAATCGGTCTTCGAGGTCCTCTTGGATCCAAAAAAGGCTTCCCATAATCTGATACAAGTTTAGTGTTTAGATCCATGAGAGTATCAATAGACATGCAATTTGACATTTCAATTTGCCAAATTGACTAGACTCACACTCCAAGAGTAACAACTAGGAAAGTTTGTGAACCATAATCTTTAATTTATTCAAACTAGGATAACCTAAATGATGACAGAGAAGATTAAGAGACTCGATAATGATGTAGGAAACTACTATTATTGGTTTGTGAAAGTAGTAGAAACCATGTGACTCATATCTTGTGTCAATCATCCATCTTGTATTTCGGTTTTATATATAAAAAGTGTTAGAAATAAAGGTAATAAAGCAATTAAGGGTATAAGTAAGTTAGTTAATAGAGACAAAATTAAAAGAAGACTTAGGTGCAAAAAGAATAATGTTTAAGGATAAGATTGGGGATGGTGGTGGTTTGTCCACAATGATAACAAGATTTTTAAATCCATCCACAAGAGTGATGTGGTGGGAATATGTGATTTTTGATAAATTGAAGATAAGAAAGGGGTTACCAACTATACGATTGGAAAAACCTGAATCCAATATTCAAGAGCCAATGAAAGGTGAATGAGAGAGACAAATTGTAGAATTACTAAACTAAGCAATTATAACTGAAGCTTGTTGGGTCACCTTGAATTAGAGGTAGTCTTTATAGTCAACATAAGACAAAACATTTTGGTGAAGTTTTTTCTCTAGTTGTTCAAATTCTGAGGACTAAGAAGATGCAATGACGACAAACTTGTCAAGAAAGTCAATAAGATGATGACATTTATCTTGAGTGTATCCCATACACTTACAGTAGGAACATTAGGGGCGACCTCCTCTACCATTGTGACTTTTGCTTCCTCGGCCACAACCTCTATGCTTGGCAACAAAAGCAAAAGACTCACCACCAATGGAAGAACCAACATATGAAGTGGCTTCTTGGAAAGGGATCCAAATGAGTTATTCCATTAATTCTCTAAGGTAGGAACGATGGGATTGGTCAAGATTTAGTTATAGATAGACTTAAAATCTTTGTGGAGACTATGAAGAACATAGATCATGCATAATGAGCCAATGTGCTAATAATCTTTTTTGGATCATAAAAAACTATGAGTGTCTTGAATTCATCAATAATAGATTGAATTTTACTACAATATGAAGGAAGATTGTTGTCTATCATTTGTAGGATATATAAGTTATGAATTACATCATAGAGGTATTGAACATCTGGAGTATAAGTCACGAGCCTTTGTGCATATGGCACGCCATGTCTTGTAGCTACAAAAATAGACCATGAAAGTAGGATCAATAAATTGTCATAAGAAAGCAACTAATTATGTGTTAGCTTTCCTCCAAACATCACGTTAACTTATGCGTCGATGAGGGCGTTGGATAAGATTGACACTTAAGGGTGCGTGACAAGATGTTTATCCCTGATGTTGGAGTTCTAACCTTAGATGAAGTTGATTACCGAAACGATCAGGGATGATAATGACGACGAAAAAAAACAAACCCATGTGACCTTCTAATACCAAATTAAGTATAGAGACTGAATACACAAGAAAAAAAGATCCCTTAATTATTTATTTATAATGATAATCATGAATACAAAATAATGATATAATTTCTTAATTATAGGAATGATACAATATGATTTAATTATCTAAAAATAAATAACTAGATAACTAAAAATAATAAAAGAAACATAATATAATCTATTATAATTTGTAGTTATATCCAAACAATAATTAATAACAATATCTCAATAATACTAAAAGTACATCAATAGCTATACAACAAAAGAATTGGTTAGACAAGACATCAAAACCCAATTTAGAAATCTTTTAGTTAAAAACCATGGGTGGAGAAATAATAGCTTTGGCATCTTCCATGTTAGTTTTCAACATGATATCTCTAATACATTTGCTTTGAGTGAGTAATAAGGAATCATCCAAGAGAGATCGAACTTCAATACCAAAAAAAAAAAAAAAGAAGTCTAATAAGCTAAGTTGTTTTTTAGGAACAACAAAATTGAGCTGATGTATTAGTTGCTACAGCAGGTGAGAAGAATAACCTGTAATTGTGACATCGTCCATATAAACTAGAAGGTAAACAACGTGATCGTAGTAGGACTAAGTTAACAAAGAAGAACTAAATACATATTTTCCTTGAAGCCTGCCTAATTGAAGAAGTGTGTTATTCAGCCCATCAAACCAAGTCGTATGAGCTTACTTGAGGCCATAAATGACCTTAGTCAGCTTGCAAACAAGGAATTTGTCAGCAAATTCAAAACTCTACGGTTGGATCATATAAATTTCTTCCTCGAGGAACCCATTGAAGAAGGCATTATTGACATTAAAAATTTGGAAATACCCTCACCCAGTTATTTAGAGATATTATTTTCATTATTCGCGTAATCTATTTACTGCACCTCTCACATATTTTAATTTCCATTGCATTGTAATTGTTACTGCCAGAATTATATTATTTTTGAATTATCAGTAAGATATACTAGACAGAAGTAGGAAATGGTTACAAATTAATTACCCAAAGAATGGGATTAAAGAACTATTTTTTTAATGTAGGATTGTTTTTACTTTTTGGCGTGTTGCATAAACTTATGGCATCCATTGGCTCGCCACACCAATGTGTTTTAATAATATAATAAATCGATTTTTTTATGCATTTTAATACTATATTAAACAAAAATATATTATGATACTATACATTCACACACATAAAGAAAATAAAATATTTTTCTAATTCCTTAACTTATTATGATTTTTGTTTTTAGTCTTTTAATTAATATTTGATTGATTTTAATCTTTTAATTATTTTTTATTTGATTTTTTATTTTTATCATTAAGTGTCTTTGATATAACAGTTGTTTTCTAGTAATTTTAAAATATTTGTAGTGATTTTTTTCTAATAATTAAAAATTGATAGAAATTATTTGGATATAAAATATTCAAGAGTTACTCACAGTTTAAAATAATTTCTTACAATTTAAAAATATTTTTAATTTTTTATTTTAGTTGATTATAGTTATTTAAAATTATCAAAATTTTGTTAATACTAAATTATTTCTAGTTATTTTTAATCATTAGAAAAAAAAATCATCACAAAATATTTTAAAATATTTAAAAAATTAATTGTCATATCATCATTTAATAAAATCATTTGATAATAAAAAATAAAAATCATACCAAAAATAGTTAATGAAATAAAATTGATGATATATTTATTTAGGGACTAAAAATAAAAATTATAAAAAAAAGTAAGAGATTAAAAATATATTTTATTTTAAAAATAACTGTCATGTTATAATTTAATAGACACATTTGATAATAAAAATAAAAAACCAATAAAAAAATAATAGATAAACTAAGACCGGTCAAATATTAATTAAAAGATTAAAAATATAAATTATAAAAAATTAAAAAATTAAAAATATAATTTATTCTTACCTTTAATCAAACTTAATAAAATAGAAAAGTATATAGAAATTAAATATTTTAATATGATACCAAGAAAATCTCAATTATCAACGTAATTTGAAGCAGTGTTCATTATATTTTGTGATGTTAGTATTCATTTAAGAAAAATTTTATTTGTGATTTTGCAAACTTTAGTTATTATTCTAATGTGAAAGGTCTTTATTCTCTATATATTTATATTTTGATATGTGATTTAGCAAACATTGAGGTTTCATTATTTGTAAAAGTGCTTCTATTTCACGTACTTGATGTTTGAGCAGTGACAAAAATAATAGTTTGGGCGCCATCATAGTTGTTTAACAAAATGTTTCTCTTAAAATAATAAATAACTAATTTTATTTTTGCATAGCGTTACCAAAATTTATAGTTTACAAATTTTTTTAATAAAATCATTAGTGGATTTCATTTTTAAATTTAAAAAATTATAAAATAATAAATAAAATTGAGTAAAATTAATAATTTTGACAAGTCAACTTTAGACGACCTATTGTGGGTTGCTTTGTTAAATGTGCGGAGACTCAGAAGATTTGGGAAATGTTGGGTTTTACATAAAATTTGGATTCTTAATTTCAAGGGAATTTCCAGCCAGCTGGCTTCCCATGCATGCTCAAGTTGGTCCAGTTATCGTCTTTTCAGTTGACTTATGATGGATAATGGATGTATATATATTTAATTCTTTTCCAATTATCAATAGCTTGAATGCCATATTATGAACAACATTTCTCAAACCAATTATTCAAATTGGGGTCACAGTTGAATTTTTTTTATCCAATCTTTAATATTGTGAGAAATTACTTGCCGTCACAATATGATCAAATTGACTTCAAAAGCTTTGATGTTAAAACCATAGTTATTCCCAATGCAAAGAAGATAAACACAACCCTGTTTGCAGGGAAAGGACCCATCAAACTTTTATACACTTTGAATGTTGATGAACCTTCTATGGGTGGTCGAAATTAGCTTTATGGGTTTAATTTTTAGGTTCTTTGGTGTCACAACCAACTTGTCCATAACTCGTTGGAAGCCATTCGTTTGGTTGATTGGTTCATAGTATTAGTTCATTTACATAATATAATTATTAAATTAAAAGCTGCTTGCGGAGGACATAAATGTAAGAATGTTCATATTTTGAGAAAAGGGAACCAATGTTCTATGATATGATAGGCTTGACAAATTTGAGTCTAAGAGTTACATAAAATGCAAGCTTAATTTGGAGTAAATATCCAATTTCACTTGCTGCGGGATTATGTTTTGTTAGAAAGGTTAATTACTCTTTCTTTTATACTTTTATATATATGCGCCAAAGGAAAAAAAAAAAAAAACTATTTTTCGAAGACTAATTTCACATTTAAACTTATATATTCCAACATTATGTTTATAATTCACCAATTACCAACATTGTTTTGATCCAAACAACAGTGGTCTCACCAATCATCTCACATGCAATAAAATAATTATAAAAAAAATATATAAAAAATTAAAATAAATATATTTTAAAAAATTAATAAAATACTTAATAAAATTAAATTAAAATATAATCAATATATTTGAAATATTTATTTTTTAATATAAAATTGACCTAAATATTTATTTTTTAAAATAATAATTTGTAAATATCTTAATATTTAACGTTGATTGAATAAATTTAAGTATTAATTAAAGAAATTAAGAAAAATATAGAAAAATATCCTTTAATTGAATAATTAATTAAGAAAAATAGAAAAATCTCCTTTAATTGAATAATTAATTAAGAAAAAATGATATTAGTGTAATTTTACTTAATATGAAATCTTAAAAAATCAAGTCACAAATTTATTATCACGGAGAAACATGATTATGTAAGAACAAAGAGATGATTAATTCATTATATTCAGCAATTTGATATATTATATTATAGTATATTGAAATTATTTTAGTTCATCGATGAAGGTGATCGATGCTTAATATTGATTATATATATCTCAATTTCATTAAACTTTATACGGCTGATATTGACAATTTTACTGATATTTTTAATTTAATCATATAACTAATCAATATTGGGTACGCGTCACGTCGGAATTAAGTAATATTGAGAAATTCATTAAAAAAAAGGTAATATTGAGAAAAGCATACGAAATAAAGTTGTGTATTTTTTTAATTATGCGATTTATTTTTAAAATATTATTTTTACATGTTGAATACATATTAAATAGACAGTATTTCTAAAAAGAATTTGTTAATAAAAAAAAATTATTCACAATGATATTGAAGTCCTAATATTATATGGTGTGTGTATATATATAAATATACAAAGGAGATGAAATAAAATTGATGTAATTTACATAAACTATTACATCATTTCATAATTTTCAATTGTATAATTTTTTTTTTCAAAACACACCATTGGATTAAAAGTCTCTTTTATACAAATCATATCTACCAAATTTTATTTTAATCAAAGATTATTCGATATCTCATTTATATATATCTAAATTGACATAGTATGTATTTTTTAAAATATACTAAAACATGAATAATTTGATTACCTTCTTAATGATATTCAATTTTAATAAAATTTTATATGAATAATTAAGATAACATATTATAATTTAACAGTTGAATCAATCAAATTCACATACTATATAAAAACTATATAAAGTTATTAAATAATGTAATAGTTAATGTAAATTACACCGATATCATTTGATCATTTATATATATATATATATATTATTAACAATTATATGGTATATATAGTGTGGTTTAAATTATTTGTTTGATATTTTTTTTACGATAATCATTCATAAAAATTATTGTGGAACGCTAGTAATATATTTTTTAACACACTTCTTATTATTGATTGAAGTTTATTGAACTATATTTTTTATATTGAGTTTCTTGCCCATTGATGTGCATAAAATAAAAGCAAATTATGGACATTAGACATAAGATCTTGATAAATGGTGAAAGATACCTTAATTAGTTTTTAATAATTACAATTGTCATTATAATATGACCCTATTAGAATATGTTATCAAGACCCAAATAGGATGTTAAGTCCTAAGCTAAGTCAAAACCTATTAGAACCTACACACTCTTCCTTCCCCCTCTCCTTATTATATAAGGGGAAGGAAGGAAGAGAAAGAAAAAGGAAAAGAAGAAAAAGAAATAAGGCATAGAGATTCAAGGTCTCTGACCTTATAACTCAAATTTGTGCGATTCTAAAGGTAAGTGTTTTCCTATTGTCCTCCTTAATCCCCTTGATTGTTGTTACTCATGGTTTTTCCCCTTTTTCCTTTTTGAACCCTAATTTTGAAGATTTATGGATTTTTTTTATGATAATGCTTGATTAAGGGGTTTATTAGGTGAATCAATTGGTTAGAAATGTAATAGAAGTATCATGAAGTGTTTTTTGATGCTTAGAAGTGATAGGGTGACCATTAATGGCCCCAAACGAGTATATCTCACGAAATTACAATTTTACATATTATAGGTTTCACTAAGCAAGCCATTCTTATTGAGTGGGTGAAATTGAAATTTATAAATTTCTCTCTCTAATAAAACGAGTCAATTTGGATTAGTGAGAAATCACTCTAGATGAGCAAACAATTTTGACTTAGTGAGAGTGTACCTAGAAAACTTTCCTGGTTAAGCAAGAAGTCCTTGTTGGCAAGAAGAATATTTAAAGAACCTTCCTAACTAAGCTAGAAACCCTCACTAAGTGAGAATAGCAACTAGAGAACCTTATTAACTAAGCAAGAAACCTTTGTTAAGCGAGAAAACACCCAAAGAACTTTATTTTCTAAGTGAGATAAGCTTCATAGAGTGAAAATAGGTTCATAAAATAGGTTTAAAACCCTTTAAAGGGATTAAGTAGTTGGAGACTGTCGAAGGTCATGTTTGTTTAATTATTTTCCTTAGATAATTATGATTTCTTTGTGTACATTATGATGTTGGTTATAGTTGATAATGGTAGCATTGTGTGCACTTGCATTTATGTGACTATTAAATTTGTCGATAGTTATTTTTTTTTATCAACAAAAGGTCAAATATATTAGATAAATGGTGCAAAAGGTACCTAACCCATATACACCTAGTAACTTGCTTACAATGCTTTCATACACAATTTAAGATATGTAGACCATTCATAAAAAAAAAAGGAGAAACTTTTTATATTGTCATTTAACCAAAACTAGGATTTAAATTTTATAAGGTCCATAATGTGCTCAACATCAACCACTTCAATTTTGAAAACTATATTATTTTTGTGCAACTATGATGCCCATATTAAATCAAGCCATACAACACACCAAGCCTTTTTTTTTAGTGTTTTTTCTTAAAATCCACAACAACATTATAGAAAATTATTTTTATAATTTTTAAGCATCACCACTTGAACACCTAACCACTTATAACATTATTTTTAGATAGATGAAGAGAAGTTATAGAAAAACAAAAAGTGCTTTGTTGATTATTCCTTTTGACAGTAAAATGGGCATAAAATATCTTTGTTTTCCATCAAAATGTTCATCTTCCATAGGTTAACTTTTGTTTGTATTATATCCAATAACACTTTTCTTTGGATGGGACTAAGGTGTCCTCAAAAGCACTTGAAAAAAGTATTTCCTTTGGAAAACCTATCATAAAAGTTTTTTCAAAAAGTACAAGAAAACTGTTAAGGAGGCATCCTCCTATATCTTTTAATATCTTAATTATTTTCTTACATAAAGTTTATCAATTTCAAACACAATCACAAGCAAATGTTATAAGGGATTATTACCCATATAAAGGTTATTTAAGTCCTAGTTGGTCAAGCATGAAAGGAAAGGAAAAGATGAAAGGCACATTTCCACCCAGTGTGATATAGTAAGGCTTTTAATGAGAAGGTTAATGGTTGAGGTTTAGAGATGCTAATGTACTAGCAATCTTAAGGCCTAATCATGAAGGTCAATCTTAAGTATCAAAGAAAAGGATAAGATATAGTGTAAGGCAATAATAAAGATAACATGTTGGTTAATATTTATGAGAATGAGTAATCAAGGAGAGAGTGAGACATAAGTTAGACAACATAGGTTAGTTATAAGTAATAGTAGTTCATATAAACTTAGAGAAAAGTGAGACCATGAGGATTAAGAAAAGGATCACTAAGAAAGTAAAGTCAGCCTATAGTTCTTAGAGAACCCATTGAGACTCATGTCTCTTGTTTCTTTAAGTTTATTTATTTTTTAGGTTAAGCAAGTGAATGTTTGAATGGGTAACTTATAATTGATTACAAAAGATATGTTGATGTCTCTCAATATGTAGGAGTTTATGTTAAGTTTTATGTATCTTTCTTTTATATTATCTATGATATTTTATGTCATATTAAGTTTTACAATATATTTATATTTTACATTTTACTTGATCTCTAATGTTTATATATTTTGAGTCTTCCTTTTTAAGGCACATGAATAAGTTATGAAAAAAATCTCCTAAAGTGTTATATTAAGAACATGAATCATTGGAGCATATCCAAACATGCATGAAAATTGCACAATAATGATTGAATGTCATTAAGTAATAGGTAGGAGTCATAAAAAAAATATAATTTTTAATAAATTTTAGTTAATAAAAAAAATATTTCAAAAAGTGTGATATTAGCATTTTTTTTTAAAATTATTTTTATGTAGAGATGGGAATATAAGAATGTTATATAACATTATTGTATTTTTGGAAATAAGCCGTTTCTAGAAACTTATTTTATGATCAGTAAAACAAGTTTATTTCAAGTAAAGTCTAGCGTGCATTTATATCCTTCAGCCTTGATAAGTCAAGCTTTCAAGAAGATGACTAAAACTGTGCATTAAGGGTTGTTTGGTCTTTAAAAATAATTGTAAAACTTTTAATAGTAAAATTAACAATAAAAATAGTGAAACGTTTTATAATTATTTCTACGATAAAAATAAAAATAAAGAATTTTTTCCCATCAAACAGACCAAATTTAACGGTTTAAATTTTATATTTTGTCACTCTAAAAATTTTAACAATTAATCAATTATAAATCATCATACTTTATCATTTTAAAAATATTTATTATAAAAATAAACAATGAAATCGTAAAATTTATGATTAAATGTAGTACTAGTATAAAAAAAAAATTACACCATCAGTGTATTTAAATTAAATTTAAACTTAATTTTATTTAGTTCATAAATTATTGAATTAATTACTAAACCAATATCTAAACTCTTGGGCCATACACATATCAATATAGTAAAAAAAAAATAGAGAAAAATGTACAGGATGAGGACAAAAAAACTTAAATATAAATAAAGACAGAAAGCGAGCTTCATAGATACACTATGTTTATAGTTCACCAATTACCAAAATAAGGTTTTGACCGAAACAAATGTGGTCTCACCAATATCACATGCATGTAGTAGTATTTGTTTTCCTTTGCTAGTTTACTTGTTAGTTTATTCATTGACTAAAAAAAAATGGGAAAGAAATGCAACAAGTGGCATAGCAGCAATAACAGTGTACCCACGGTGGAATTAATATTGCCTTATGAAAAGAAAACAAAAACCCTCCAAAGAAGAAGACGCGCTATTTTCTCGGTTGGCAAATTCAATGCCACTGCATGTTCACAATTAAAAGTTCGTTGGGGTAGTTGTATCCACTACCCATCCCTCTCTTCCAACTTACATCCTTTAAAACCTTGCCATCTTCCACTATTTTGTAACCCATTCATATTTCGCTCCCTTTTTCTAAGTCCCAAACCACATTCCTCTTTTCTTTATCATCAAACTTTTCCTATTAATTCTTTTCAGCATTGTATTGTATTACTATTATCCCTTCCTTACTTATTTATACAAATTATATACCATTTAGTGTCACTGCAAAAAAATTCTAATAATTAGTCTAGTGTTGTCCTAGATGGCAGATCAGAAGAATCAAAACCTGGATTCAGGAAGCATTAGTGTTGAATCACCACAGGAAAAAATGAGGAATAAGCTTCCCAACTTTCTGCTATCTGTGAGACTCAAGTATGTGAAGCTTGGGTACCATTATGTGATCTCCAATGCTATGTACCTTATGCTCATGCCCCTTCTTGGAGTAGCTTCAGCTCATCTATCAACCCTTTCCATCAAAGACTTTGTCCAGTTATGGGAGAATCTCAAGTTCAACCTTGTCTCAGTGACTGTATGTTCCAGCCTCATGGTGTTCCTTGCCACCCTTTACTTCATGACCCGTCCAAGGGGTGTGTACTTGGTGGATTTTGCATGCTACAAGCCGCACGGGGATTGCACGTGCACAAGGGAGATTTTCATGGAGAGGTCTGGTCTCACTGGCTCATTCTCGGAGGAGAACCTGTCCTTTCAGAAGAAGATTCTTGAGAGGTCTGGTTTGGGACAGAAGACTTATCTGCCTCCTGCAATCATGAGTTTGCCACCAAAACCATGCATGGCTGAGGCCAGGAAGGAGGCTGAGGAAGTCATGTTTGGAGCCATTGACCAGCTTCTGGCAAAGACTGGGGTCAAAGCTAAGGATATTGGGATTTTGGTGGTGAATTGCAGCTTGTTCAATCCCACACCATCTCTCTCTGCCATGATTGTCAATCACTACAAGTTGAGAGGGAATATCCTCAGTTATAATCTTGGTGGCATGGGTTGCAGTGCTGGCCTTATCTCTATTGAACTTGCCAAACAGCTCCTCCAGGTTTGTCTTTTCATATATATCTTTCAAAATTCTAAATTATGGTGCCAAGAAATTATAATTTATTAAGGATTCTAACTCCATCATCATATAGGAAAAATTATTAAATCATCTCAACATCTCGTGTGTATAATTTTTAAATCAATCTTTAGATGATACCTAATTAAAGTTTTTAATTTAAAAGAATAACAAAATTTAACTAAGAATCATATGAGGATTAATCGTGACCATAATAATTCCGAAATATGAAACAATTTCTCCTCATATAGGTTGTTCCTAGACATAATTTACCTCACAGTATCACATTTCATCCGGAATGGATCTTTTTTGGGTTTAAATTTCACATGACATGATCGAGGTTAAATGTGTGGAGCCCTTAAAAGAATTCTCACACGATACATTCCATATAAACTTTAATTTTGACCATTGAAGTATAAATTAATTAATTATCTTTATACTTGTCATTTAAGATAATAATAGTTCTCACTATTTATACAAACAAAATATACATTCACTTTTGGATAAATTATTATACGTATAAAATAAGTATGTAATTTATTACATTTTACTTTGCTTCGTGGCGAGGACATGGTGCACGCCATTGGCATCCACGGGAAATAGGGCGCAATTTTTTATAGCATGCCTTAAATTACAGTGAGACACTTTATGATGGCTGAGTGAATAACAGATCCGTATTCACGGTACAAGTTGTTGGCAGTTTTGCTAGGTTAGCCAACCCAATCAATACTCTCCCAAGGACATGGACCCTTTTTCTTTTATTTCTCTAGCTATGTCTTACAAGTTACCTAGTTAGAGAAACCAAGTTCTTAAAATTAATAAACTATATCACCTTAATATGTTAATTTTTTTATTACTTGACAAAAGTAAAAATGTTTAGCATTTGACTATTCATTCACTGTACAATACAGGTCCATCCCAACTCTTATGCATTGGTTGTGAGCATGGAGAACATCACTCTAAACTGGTATTTTGGCAACAACAGATCAATGCTAGTCTCAAACTGTTTGTTCAGAATGGGTGGAGCAGCAATCCTCCTCTCAAACCGCTCGGGAGACCGGCGGCAAGCCAAATACCAATTAGTCCACACAGTGCGGACTCACAAAGGAGCAGATGACAAGTCCTATGGGTGTGTTTTCCAAGAAGAGGATGAAACAAAGAGAATTGGTGTGGCACTCTCAAAGGACCTCATGGCTGTGGCAGGAGAGGCCCTCAAGACCAACATCACAACACTGGGACCACTAGTCCTTCCCATGTCAGAGCAGCTCCTTTTCTTTGTCACCTTGGTGGCTAGGAAAGTGTTCAAGATGAAGATAAAGCCTTACATCCCAGATTTTAAGTTGGCTTTTGAGCACTTTTGCATTCATGCTGGAGGGAGGGCAGTCTTGGATGAGTTGGAGAAGAACCTTGACCTCACTGATTGGCACATGGAGCCCTCTAGGATGACACTATACAGGTTTGGAAACACTTCTAGCAGTTCCTTGTGGTATGAATTGGCCTACACTGAAGCCAAGGGGAGGATCAAGAAGGGTGACAGGACTTGGCAGATTGCATTTGGGTCAGGCTTTAAGTGCAACAGTGCTGTTTGGAGGGCTTTGAGGACCATCAATCCTGCTAAGGAGAAGAATCCTTGGATGGATGAGATTCATGACTTTCCTGTTCATGTGCCTAAAGTGGCAACAATTGCTTCCTAAATCAAACATCTCTTTTTCTATATTTTTTAGTATTATTCTTAGGGAAGGGGTCTAAATTAAAGAAACTTGCTTACACTGAATCTTAGGAGATGTGCAAAAACGGAAGACAAGATTATTTACCCCTGTAGCTTTGCCAATTTCTTTGCTCTTGTAACTTTGTGTTCAAGTTAAAAAGAGTGTGCATACAGTTATTCCCCTGTTGAATATTTATCTCGTTATTTTCTAATAAATGTATATGCAATTGATTTCTACAAATGCAAATTTGGTAATTGATAAGGATTGATTAAAACAAGACATTTTTGGATTTGAAATTGATTGCTATTGGCGGGCTATGGCTAATGCGAATCTACCAAATAAGCCGAGCCAAACAACGGCCTCTGTCTATAATGAATCTCAATTGGCATAGCCAAGGGAACCTGGTATGCATTCTCATACATGGATAATTTGAAATGTAAGGAAATTTAATTATTTTCATTGATTTTTTTCATTTTTAAAATATTTTATTGGATTAAGTAATTTAGATTCTCTGTATTTTAATTTTAATAAAATATTAATTTCCTTCCAATATAGAATTTCATCTTTAAATACTTTATTTTAAAAATTGAGATTTCAATTTAAAATTGTACAAAAAAATAAACATTAATTAATTTAAATAATAAAGAATTAAAAATAGTTTAAAATTTATAAAATTTTGCACAAGAATTATAGGATTAATTAAATTATTTTAATGTATAACCAATAAATGCAAAATCAAATGTTAATGTAGTTTTCTCTTCTATTACAATAACCAACAACAATGAGATTTTAACTTAAATTTTCATTTAAATTATTCAAACCTTCACTATTAGGTTGACCATAATGGGTTATATTAAGAGTGATTTAATATTTTTTTTAATTTTGAAAAAATAATTTATAAATTAATTTTCAAAATATATATTTTTAGATAATAAGAAAGGAGGCAAAATTGTGAAAATAGTTCCTGAAAGTATATTGAATTGTCACATTAATTTTTGAAATTGAGAAAATTCTAAATATGTCCTTGAAAGTGCAATTCATAAATTACCTTAGTTCAAAACTAAAAAAAAATAAAATTATGTAACTAATAATATTAACATAAATTTAGGTATCAAAATGATAGTAAATGATTAAATTTAAAGACTTAGATGAAACAATTAAAAATTTTCAAATTTTATTTAAAATTTTCTTAGTTTCAATGATTAATATGATAATGTTTATGCTTTCAAAGACCAAAATGGTGGTTTACTTTCAAAACAAATTATAGATATTGTATTTATTTTTTGAAAAAATATGTTTTTAATTTGTGTACTTTCAATCAAACTTAATTTTAATTCTTGTATTTTTCAATCAATGAAAATGATCCTCCAATTATAAAAAAAAAATGTGATTTTAGTACTTCCTCATTAACGTCACTAACATTGTTGACATGTTAAACAATTTGTTGAGTAATAATTTGTGATGATCTTAAAATATAGTTTTTGGTTGTTTAAAATCCTCAAAACTTGCATTAACATTAGTAGTGATTTTTAAAGCCACAAAGTGGAAAAAATCTATTCCAATTATAACCACTACATAAAGCTCTTCATCGCATGTTAAATCAAGGTTATGTACAATTCTAATCCTAGATCCTTCCATAACACCTCACTTTGTAACACTTTTAACTCCTTTTACTACCTCATTTCCCTCTAATTCTTAACTACTCAATCCATCTCTCTTTATCTTACATAGTCTTCAAATCCCTCTCCATCCTCTACCTCCAAAATAATGCTATCACCCCTACACCCACACTTATATGCTTCCCTCCCTTACTCTTTCTCTTCGCTACTTCACCTTCATCAACATCCTCCACAACATCTCTAAAGTCTCCCTCACAAACCTCACCCACCTTACTTTCTCAAACTTATAAATAAAAAACCTCTACTCCTTACATTATTCTTTCTCGCACAACCAATCTCAAGACCTTAACTATTCCCAAGCCAATCTCATCCACTCTCACCTAAAACACATTTATTCCAACCTTACCTGCATCGATTTTTCTAGTAATAACCTCAAAGGAAGGTCTTAGACGTACAAAGTTTGAATGCAACTTGATAATAAGCTTTGACAACTTCAATGGAGACATTAAAGGTTTTAAGTCACTCCCTTGACCTATGCTTATTCAAATTCAAGCTTATTTAACGTACCCTTAGTGACTTTGATGGCAATGTTAAAGACTTTGTGACACGAACACCTTTGGGTTCAAATCTAGGTGCCTAAATTAGATTCAATTAGTCTTTGAGAGAGAGAAATTTGCAATAATTATTTTTTATTCAATTAAGATGAACGATTATAATTCAATGTTAGTGGTTTTGGGTTTCAACTTCAAATTTTTAGGGGTTGAAGTCGAACTCAAATAGAAGAATTTGGATTTAAGTTTGAGGATGTAGTGAAGTAGTGACTTGGAGAAATAGAAGAGTCAGAATTGAAAGATTGAGAAAGGCTAAGATTTACTATGTCAAATTTGAACCATGTTTGTTGATGATGATGATGTTGTTTAGTTTAGGGAATACCCAATGAAGAGAATTCACCTAGAAGGTGCAATTTGATGCAGCTTATGATTGAAATTTCAACTAGTTTTTTTTAATTATCATTAAATTGAAGTATATTTTGTTTATGTTAGAAGGTAAAGGGTTGGGAATTTTGAAAATGATTATTTTCCTATCTTGTCTTGTTTTATATATAATATGTTTTGTGTTTAATGTGTTTCTCATCTTATTTTGTGTTTGTTGTATAAATTGAATTAGGAAGTAGAAATTAGGAATTGAAATGTTTTGGCATTTTGCATATCCTTGATTAATGAAGGACTTTATGTAGTGGTTGCAACCTGTTTCTTTTTATTTCTACTGATTGTTCCAATTTTCGATAAAATATAATGAAAGGCTAGGTTGCCGTTGGTGCTATTCTCTTTTCTGAAGCAAGAAATTTCCTTTCATTCATATAATTACCAAGGGTCGCACAACTTGCTCGACATATCTTTTCTTTTTGATTAGACAAGAGAAGCAACTAGAGATTACTTTTCTGTTAGACTTGCAATGGGTTTTTCCCACTTTATAACAATAAAAAATTGTCATTAATGTTAATGTAAGTTTTGAGGATTTTAAACTTGCAAAAACTATATTTTTAGATCATTGCATATCATTTCTCAACAAACATTTGAAACATCGACATTATCACCAATGAAATTTATAGGAAAGGACTAAAATCATGATTTTTTTTATAATTGGAGGACTAGTTTCACTAATTAGAAAATAATGGGACCACAATCAAGTTTGATTGAAAGTACAAAGACTAAAACACACATTTTCTTTATTTTTTATTTTAAAAACTGCAAAAGAGTTATTACTTTTGAAACTAATTTTTTAAAGATTACTTATATCAAACAACTTTTTAATTTGATTTCTTGCTTTAAGAAAAACAAAATTCAAGTATAGGAAGCCAACTTTTCAAAATACTTAGCACTTTTTAATAAGAAAAAAAATAAGTATTGTAATAATTTTTATTAATAAAAGTGTAAATTTGTATTTGGTGACTAAAAAAAATATATATTTTGTAATAGACAGGGTTAGAGACAAATGAGGGGAGAGGGGTAGGAAGGGAGAGAAAAGGAAAAATGTAAGGAAAAGAAGGGGAGAAATAAAAGGGTGTGGAAAAGAGAAACAAAGAAAGGTATAGAAAATAGATAAAAAAAAAATCCAAATGGGGATAGAAAGAGAAAATGATAGGTGTTTAAGAAAGATGAGATTGTAGAAAAAAAAATTAGAAGAGGAGGGAAGAGAGTTGTAGAAAAAAGAGGAAAGGGGAGGTAAATGGAGAGTGAGAACAAGAGATAAAAGGAGATGGAGAAAGGTGTTGAAGAAAAAGAAGAGGATAAAGGTTTGAAAGAGATAAGGAAAGGGAAAAAGATAGATTATGAAAGAGAGAGGGAGAAGGAAGAAAGAAACAAAAGTGTGAAAAAAGATAAAGAAAAGTATAAGAGAGACACAAAAGAGAGAGAAGATGAATACAAGTAAGGATGACAATGGAACAAGGACAAACACTAACTTTCATAATTTATTTTTCAAAAAAATCTATTTTGTATTCACTTCATATTCATGTGGATATTCATTAAGTAAATATGACAAGTTTTTATCAATATTTATATGTATATGTGAATACTCATAAATATTAACAAAATATGATCTTTTTTAAAAATAATTTAAAGATAAAAAAATTATTAAAAAATAGCATGAAAAACTTTGATTAATTAATAATAGATAAAAATAACTTGAAAATAAAAAAATGTTAAACATGAGTAAGAACTTTCCTACTAACTTATTACAATAGAAAAATCTTAAACATACAGTTTAAATACACACATATTTATGTCCTATAAAACAGAAAATCTTTGAAAAATTAAGACAAATTTTGTGTAGTATCATATATTTAAGTGAGAGAAAGGTGTAGTATAAATCACATACACACTTAAGATTTCTAAAGAGAGAATTCACGTTCAAATCACAAAAGGAATAAGAAATTTCCAATTCATTAATTTTAAGTGTTAACAGAATTTTTTTCATTTTACTTAAAAAAATTACTAAAATTGACATTATTTTAAGAATTATTTATATTTAATAAATAATATTTTAAAATTTAAAATTAAATTTTCCTCTCTACATCTTCTGTCCAGACACAAACGTAAATTACAGTTATAATTAGGATACTGAAAAATTACAATAGAAAGGGAACAAAAATAAACTAGTGGAGCTTCTATATAAACCCAAGTTTCTATATAGCATACTTCGATTTAAGTCTGGACATTCCAACCCATCATTTAGTAAAATGAAAGGCGATTTTGTAAAATAATTTTATATTGAGTTTTTTTCTAACCAAAATTAATTTTGCTCCTTCAAGATCCTTAAAAGTAATAAAATGAAGCTTTTCTGCTAGGTTGATAAATTCATTATTTTTTATTACAAACTTTAATATACTATTTTCTCTTCTAAGTAAAATCAAGTTAATTTAAATTTAATTTCACAAATTCTAATACAAACCAATTGAGCTAGCAATTTTAGTCGAACGTTTCATATATATAATAATATATATGGAGTTGGTTCGTTTTCAAGTACAATTATATGTCACCCAATGAACTAGTGTTATTGCTTATTCAACACGCAAAATAAAATGCTTGTATGGTGACCAAAATTAAAACACCTCAATTAGATTTTGTTCTAAGATTTATATTATAACGACATTGATTAAAGAACATTTAATATACTATATTAAATGCCTTTAATGCTTAAAAAGACAAATATCAAATCATTGTTATATTTTTTTATTATAATAAATATTTTTCATTTTAATAATTTTTTTAACGAATGACCGTGCTTTTTGTCATTTTTTTAATCACCCTCGCAATTTAATTTTTAAAAATGCCCTCTATTTGGTCATAAGGCCATAAACAGCTCCATTCTTCTCTTTTTACTAAAAAGATTTAAGACTTATTTAGATAAATTTATTTAAAATTATATCTAAAAAATATGAAAAAATAAAATATTTTTTTTATAAATTAAAATTAATTTATATATAAAATAAAAATTATTTTTAAAAAAATTATATAAAAGAGT
>JAMLFT010000921.1:0-35326 GCA_026544285.1 Pachyrhizus erosus | reverse complement strand
ATTTTTATTTAATAATTTTTTTTCTTAATTTATAGATAAGATTTATTAAAATTGATAATTTTTAATAAATTTTAATCAATTACATATAAAATATATTAATAAAATAATGTTTGAGGGAGTCTCGCTGACATTATTTACAAAATAAACATTAAAAAATGTATTATTTCTTTAAATAGTTCTATCAGTATCTAACTTAAATTAATGCAATTTAAGTGTTGAAGGTTGAAAGCTAGTGCAATTTTTGAATATCGGAAGATTTGAAAGAAAATTATAAACACTACAATGATTGTATTTGTAAAATCGATTCTAGATATAATTAAATTTGAAATTAAAGAATTTATGTTTGGATATTTTTATTTTTAACTGTAAAATTAAGTATAAGTTTTTTTATGTAATGCAAAAGTTACTTAAAATTAATAGTGGAACAAAAATAAATTTTTTAACATGAAATTAAACATGTAAGTATTTACTTAAAATTGTATTAATTGATATTTTAATGTACTTTTAAATGATTGAATATAAAACAAAATAGTTACATACCCTGCGTTAAATCTTCACTTTTATTTTAGGCACGACTTATCGGAATTAATGCAAATGTGATTTTAATTCCAAAAAGAATGTTTACTTTATTTCAATAAAATCTAATTACATCTTTATAAACCATGTCTAATAAAAAATGAAAACGTGTTAGATTTAGAATTTCATATTAACTTCTAGAATAAAATATACTTTGATTTTTTTTCTGATTTATTTTAAAAAATATATCTACTTCTTTCTATATTATAGAAATACTCTGTTTTATAATTATTACATTGACATATTTTTAATAATATATATGCACAATATTCCTCCACCACTGTTTAATTTAAATTTATTGCTTAATAATATTTTAAAATTTTAACTTTGTAATGTATGATAATTTTCTATAAAATTATATATGTAACATGCATACATATATAAAAATATGATTTTAATATATCAATGGTACTAAGAAATTCTATTTATTTTTTACTTCTATTAAATATAGTATAAATATGGATAGAGATTAGAAGATGAAAATTCGTAAAACAATTGCTTAGCATCGTAACAAAAGTCTAAGTAGTATTTGGAAAAAAAGGGATACACAATAGGATAAGTATAAAATTTTAATATAATTCTTAACATGATAATTCTAAAAATATTATATTAAATTTATATATTTTTAATATAAATTTTTATTTAAAATCGAGTGCAATTTTTTTTAATAAGTCGTTATAATTTAACAAAAACATAGAAGTCATAACTAGTAAATATAATGATCAATTATTTAAAAAAATTAAAGTGAATAAATTTCAACAAAAACTTAAATTTCTAAATTAAGTAAAAGTAACATAAGATTATAAAATAATTTAATATAAATTGAAACATAAGTTAATCTAAAAATATATAAAAATGTGATATTATTAAGTGCTTCCAATATATAATATTATTTTATTTTTTATATAAAAGTTTATATAGAATCAATTCATTATACTGAAAATTAAAATTTAAAATATTATTAAATAATAATTTCGAACTAAATAATGAGGGAGAAATGGTAATGTTCACCTAAACATGCACTCTTCAATCAAAAACAAATAAACACACATGCACAAAATAACACGGTCTTGCTTCCTCGCACCAAACAACTGCAAGTGTGTTTGAAACTTCCAAGAAAGAAACTTAGTTTTTAGCATTATCGATCTTATAAAATTAATTTAACTTTAATCAGAATCAAATTTAAAGCAAAATAATTTACATTATAAACACAAAAAAAATTTATTTTTAATTTCTTACTCAAATGTACTTTTAACAATAATAAATTTGATTGAATTTATTACAATTAAACAAGCAAACAAATTACAGAAACACGTTTAACACTTCAAATGTGCATGAGCTTACCATTCCCTAAATGCATGTTCAGTTCTATATTTTAGATGTAATTTTTCATATTTCGTATGTGATTTTAAGAAATTAAGTGTGTTAAACACATTTTAAACAAGAAAATTTTCGTCAATATGAAATACTTTTCACATCTTTTGTGAATTGAGGTGAAAATCTAAATTAGTAAATGTATGTTATTAATTAAATTCTAAAAATATTATGTGTGTTTGTTTTGGCATTTAAGATTTATGTAGGAATTCATGTTTAATACCACACAACGCGTTCGTTATCAAATACATTTTATAATAATAATTATTTTTATTATTTTTTAATGGCCAATTTTTTTAAAAAACATATATCTATTTATTTGTCATTTTTAAAATTTAAATTAATATTAATTATTTTTTTGTTAATCATATATTTATTTTTATTTAATTTTTAATTAATGTATATATATATTTATTATGAAATAGAAATAAAAAAAGATAAAATAAAAAATCACAATTATTTTATTATAATTAAGAAAATTTATTATTTTTTATAAAAAAAAAACTTAAAAGATAGATAAAAAAGGAAATGATGTAGTATAAATTTCATCTTAAACGTGATTCCTTGAATTTGAAGGCACTAGAATAGCTTTGAGGGGAGATGCTCAAAGACTGTAACAAATGAACTGAACAAGGAAACCGAGTGATTTTTTTTTTTTTGAGATATTATTTTTCCAAATTCTGTTTCGTCCAAACTAAGCATGAATTTGGAATTTATTATAATTTATCCTTTGAACAATCAAAACTCAGAGAGAAAGAATGATTGGGTGCGTCATAAAACCAAAGTGACATTGGTTGACACAAAGTTGACACAAACACAATTGAAAAAGGTCAGAGGCATAAAAATCGGGGACTTGGGGGAGCCCTGCACGTGGCAAGTGGCACGTGGCACGTGGCACGTGGCACGTGGACTGAAGACAACTGTAAATTCTATATATTATCTATGGAACACACATCTCAATCAGCTTCCTAATTACGACAAAATATAATAAACAAATTTGCTTTTCAAAACCTAAAAGCTTAGTTTTTAAATTAGACATAAACCCTTAGGAGTTTGTGTAGTTTGTACGGAATTTCAGATTCAAACTAAATTATGGTTTTATGCAAAAAAAAAAAAAAAAAAAAGACATAAAAAGTACGATAAAATTGTAAACATTTCGTATTATTTCACTCATAGCTATATCTTAAACTTATATACTGTAATTATATTTAGAAAAATAGTTGTGTTTAAACTATCAATACTATCGTAAAGGTTAATTTAAAAATTATACATAAATATTAAATTAATGATACTTTACAGTACTAAGAAGCTAGACTAGTATTAAAAGTTGAATAACAAAAGTAATATCACTTTAGGTCAGTGAAAAATTAAATTAATAATAAGTATCTTAAAAAAAACGACTCTTTGATTTCGGAGTACGAAAACATGAAACAATTTTACGTAGTTTATATAATAAAGATGAAAAACCATCTCCATTGAAGTGTCCCCGATAGCAAAAATTGGTTCAAGATCATTTTCACTATCTTTCACATATAACCATGGTATACAATGTGGTAAGACCATATTTAAAGCGATAAATTAAGATGTGAAAAAGAGAGTGGGGACAGAGCAATAGATGCAGCATATCATCATGAAAGGGAATCGTTTTCAAGTATTCTTAAAATATGGTATCCGAGGATAAGAAACTTAGTTGTTTTATTGAATTAATACCTAATCAACCTAATCCGTGGAACACAATACGAAATCAAAGCTTGGGCAAATTAAGTTGGGCCCATAGTTACGTCGGTTGCATGTGAAACCCTTCCAAAGCAAAAATCATTGTCCTAAGCCAGAACATGTGTGTGGAAGGAGACATCATCATTCACCAACTCATTATTTACGCTTCATCGTAATAAATTAAGCCAGAGCCATTCAAGTTTGGCAATTGTTTTTTTTTTTTTTTTAAGTAAGCAACCAAATCGTCCTCACCTAGAGTGGATTTGTCATGCACTATAACATGCTTCATCAAGGTTTGCAATTCCACTATTTAATACCATCACTATTCCCTCTCACCCATGATTCTTTTGTGGTTCTAAGGTCCCCCACAACACTTGGATCTTGTCTGCGAATGCCCATCACCATTGCGTGAAAACTTTGCCCAATATATTTAGTTTTCCTTACAACAAAGAGGATATTTGGTTTTGATTTGTTTTAATGACGAAATTAATGGTATTGATTAATTGAGTTTCAATCTTTTCTTCCATTTCATATTAAACTTTGAGGTAAAACTCATTTTACAATCAAACTCAACCAAAATCAAATTCACTTTTACTTATTAAAAACATGAGGAGTCTCCCAACTAAAAATCAAACATAATCTAGTGTTTGTTTGTTTTAATATTTGCACATTTGATGGATTCTAGTGTGAAAAAGGTTGTCAAGTCTCCGACAATAGGAGAGATTTTTCAGCCGTGGAATATAATTTTAAAAAAATCTATGGATGATATTTTATCTTTTCCTTCTGCTGGCATTACTACAAAGCTTGAACCATGCACATGTGGTGTTGATCCTTCACCTCCAAACCTCCCCAAATTCTGAAAGAGTGTTATTTGGTTATTGAAGTTGCGTTACATGGTTATGGTGGAGATGCCAATAACTGGACGATTCATCTTCTGCCAATGTCCATGTCCATGTCGAGGTCAGTATTCAATACTTCACCACCCTCAAGGGTGGTTCACCATTGGAGTCAAGTTTTTATCCTTGGAACACAGACAAATAAAGAAACAAAATAAAATAAAAAAATCACAACCCTTCAATTTAAAAACTGATGGTAGAGAATTCTTTCTCATGATCGGAGACACGTGATGGTCTCCCAATCCTAGCATCCGTCCATTTTTCAATATAATGGAACATGACTCAGTTAAAGTATTGAATTTGCTTAAATGATCTTTTTGAAAACAAAAACAAAAACAATTATAGTTTAAAATTTTAATACTTAAATATTAATTTAATTCTTAAAAATAATATTTTTTAATTCTAATATTTAATATTTTTTATCTTAAAAATATTATTAATTTTTTTTTTTAATATATGTTGTTAAGTAATATTATTAAATGATGTTGTAATAATTATTTTAATAATTTAATGATTTATCACTTTATCAAAGATTATAACAAGATAATACAATTATGTGTAATTTTTATCAGAAAAATATATTTTTAAATTTTTATCTATTCATATCAAGATGTTAAATTTATTAATGAAAAATTTTATATTGTTATTAAAATCATTATAATAAGTCACTTTATTATAAAATTATTGTTCTAATATCATTTAAAGAATAATAAAAAATAAAATTAAAATATTATTTCATAATAAATATTAAAATAAAATAAAAATTAAAGGACCATAATAATTTTTTAAAGACCTAAAATTTAAAAAAATATTATTTTTAAAAATTAAATTGATATTTAGTCTAAAATTTAATTTAATTTAAATATATAATATAAAGATTTTGATATTTTTAATCAATTAAAAATTATTCTACATATAACTTTTAAAATAAATTTACAAAAATTAACAATATTTGATTATATGACAATTTTACATTGTCAGCTACTTGCAATTAAATTTAGAAATTTTATAAAATAAATTAGTTTCATAAACTCAATTGTTTAAGTTGCAAGATTTTAATTGTAAGCGTAATGACTCAATTTTTCATAATATATTTTGTTGTTTTTTATATATTATATAGTGTTTAGTTAATATGTCTATGCATGCACTTGTTAAGAGTTTTTTTTAGAATAAATCATCCCTTTAATATTTTTTTTCTTTTTTAATTATTTTTTTTATTATCTTTTATTTTATTTAAAAAAAATTCCATTCTTTATCATCGTTATTAAAATTATTATTTTCATGATCATCATTATTAATATCATTATTGTAATAATTGTCAATATTATTATTATTATTGTTGTTATTATTTTTTTTCAGTATTAATGTCAATATCTTCGATGTCAAATTTTATCATAACTATTGTTAGTATTTTTATCACTATCATCATTTGTCACTTTCATAACTACTTATCATTGTTACATACATTTTTATCATCATTATCATTAGTATTATTGTTGTTACTATTGTTATCTTTATTTGGTCATCATTATTATAGTCACTTTTATCATCACTATTATCATTAGTGATAAAAAGGGATGATGATAATACTAGTGATAAAAGCGAATGATAAAAATGATAACAATATTGGTCATAAATGAGGTGAGTTTTAATAAAAAAATTAAAAAATAATAAAAGAAATTATTTATTTTTTAAAATCATAACAGATAAAGTTAACTTCTAAAATTGAGACAAATTTAATAAAATTGCTAAACTGACGAGAGTATTAAAATTTTTAACATGTGCATGCATACATATATCAGCTAAACTCATATACGGGTTGATAACCAATGACTAAACATATTTAATCTCAACAAATATTTAAATAAGCAATTATAATTTATAAAAATCATTTTTAGAATATTAATATATTATTATCTAATATATTTCTTTTGTTTAAGAATAGAGTCGTAATAAGTTTTGCAAAAGGAAAGTGAGAAAATAAAAAAGAAAATAAACATATATAGCACATTTTAAGAGATTGAATACGTACGCTCATAATTAATACCGTGCGACTTAATCAATTGGATTGACTCGAACGCACTGATACCTTACACTTTACACCAGTGAATATAATTCGACAATTAAAACTAAATTCTAATGGAAAAAGAATTGTGTATCAAGTCAGGGGGTTGGTTGGTTGGTATGTATTAATTATTTTTTGGGATGGACTAAGTTGATTTTATGATTGAGACATTTTTTAATCATTATGAAACTGTGGGCCTTTTTTTGTTCTCCAGAGAATTTAGGGATTGACATTGACATTATAATTAAGCAATATGATAGAGTATTTTCTTTTTCTTGTATCCTATAAAAATCAAGCATCTTTTACATTATAAAATGGATAATCCAAATAAAGATTAGTGTTTCCGTATTATAAAGGAGGTGCTGCTTAATTTTTATGGAGTATAATAAGTTTTAGCCCATAATAAAATGGGTATGTGGATCACGATAAAGTTGACTGTGGCCCAATACGTTGGAAAAGTTTCAAAGTATGATTTAGGCAAAAAAATTTCTTTCTTAAATTTTGCTTAAATATCAAGATCTGAATTTTTTAAATGGAAATTTAATGGTTAACTTTTGAACATGGTTGATCCTAAGTCACTAACCAACTAGAAACTATGATGCAATAGGAAATACATATATATTGAGATATAGCCCCAATGACATAGTAAATATTGAAGAATCGAATAAAATATAGTTATAATATAAGAATTTAATTATAATGTATTAATGATATAATTATTTTTATATTATTTTCAATATTATATATATATATATATACACACGATAAATTTATTAATTTTTATAATAACTATGTTAAAAACCATATTTAAAATTATTTTTAATTAATTGATAGTGTAATTTTTTTAATAACTTATGAAAATTATAATATATAAAATAAATATAAAATAAAAATTTTAAACCAAAAGTAAAGACGTCTACTTTAAAAGTGAATATAAGTTATCGAATACATAATAAGTGATATAATTTATTTTTTCATACGATTTAAAAAATTATAAAATATAATATTATTAAAAAATATTTGACGTGCCTAATGTAAATTGGTGCATATAATGTAGATATTATTAATATTTCAAAATGTGATTGTTTCTCCATATCACATTGTTTTGATAAAATTATATTTTTAGTGATTTACGTTTAATTAAATTTTTAAGATAGTTTAGTTTTGCATCTTTTTGTTAATTTGATTTTTTGTTTTTTTAATATTTATATTTATATAATTATTCCTTTATATCAATTTTAACAACACACTTTAACATAAAAAATAGATTAATTCTAGAATGAACCATGTTTTATGACTATTAGATCAATCTATGCTTAAAAGTTTATTGTAAGTTGTAGTATATTAAATTCCACACTCTTTCTTCTTCTTCAATGCATCTCCCTACACTCCTTCTTTGACACATCTCTCCTAGTCATTGTTGTCACAACCACCTGGTCACAATCACCTGGTCACACCAACTTCAATAATGACCATCATAAGATCTCCATGTCACTTTGTTGTTAGATCTCATTGTCTTAGGCTTTCCAGCAAAAGAAAGAGGACGTAATGACATGGTCATTGGCGTCACCTCTATCGTTAGATCTTGTCGTCTTGAAAGCTTTCACGACAACAATAGGAGGAAAAGAGAAGGAGAAGGCTATGCCATAACCGTTGATATCACCTACGTCGTTATATCTCATCGTCTTGTAGGCTTTTTGCAACGGGAAGTTAGTGATGGTGGTAGCATGGTAATTGTGGTGGAAAGAGTTGGGAGAAAAATTAAAATGTCGTAATCGCCAAAAATTGTCTTCGAAAGTGACACACAACGGTTGGTGACAAGAGATAGATGGAGGAAGAAGAAATATAATATAGAGGGTGCACCATGTTATAATGAGACTTAAATTGATCCGAGGGCTACAAAATGAACCACCAATTAAGGTAGTTTACCTTAAAATTGATCTAAAAAGTAAACATACAAAAATGTTACAAAATTTTGCACGTGACATCGTATAAAATAATTATGATGTTGTCGCATCTTCATCTTCCTCTCCTTCTCTTTTGTTTATGTCGTGACGACTAAGAAATATGTGTGCCTAAAAAAAATTGTAATTAAATATGCAGACAATTATCACTTTTTATTTGAGGATTTATAAGTCATGTTTTCGCAAATACTTTCAAGTTATAAATATTAATAATGTCCACACGTGTCATAGGATTACAAAAATGGGTAAAAAAATAACATAATGGATTCATAGGAAATGCATGTTTACTATGAAGAGTAACACAAACATAAATTTTGAAGGCTTAATTGGAGAAAGAAAGGATAGATGGAGAAAAAAATGTGGTTAATTTTTCATAACAATAGTTAGATGAAAGTACTTAATTAAAAATAAATATAAATTCAATGACCTAATTTAAAAAATAGTTTAAGAATTTATTTAAAAATGGTCAAATAGTTCAAGAATTTATGGAATAATTTAACCTTAAATTTATTATGCATGTAGAGAGATAAAGTAAAGTTGTCAAAATATTCCAATTACAAGACAAAATTAGACTCCCAAAGAACTTAAGACATTGATATATTATGCCTTCAATTTATTGAATTTAGAAAAATGACTCATGATTAAGAATATTTTCAATAGAAAATAATTAACACACGAGACATTCTTGATTGATTCTCATTAAAAATATCAAATAAAATTTCTAATTTGATTTTTGTAAAAAAGAAAGAAAGAGAAATAGAATATCAAAGTATGTAACATTCACACTTTTTCTATTAGTATGACAGGGAAATAATTGTCTATAGTGACATTTTTACTAGATGAGATCGTAATCCTTAATTTTTTTGTTAACAAAATAAATTTTATTACAAAATAAAACTTTTATAAATTCAATGGAGAGATTTGTTCATTATACAATTTTATGTTTATTTTTATCATGAAAGGATCCTTATCTGTATGATGGTATGTTGTCTATGAAGACTTGTTTGAGATATTTTTCATTGTCTAATATATTAGAAATAGATTTGTATAATCACACAATTACAAATCATAACGATTAGATAATTGAACAATTTAAATCCCAAATATAATTTTAAGATTAATTCATAGAGTCATTTAATATTCATCCAACAATTGTAATGAAGTGAATAATGAATGCATTAATACATTATATCCTTGACAACAAGGAAACTAATATAGATCATGATGTCTACACCTGCAATAATCCTATAATCTATACCTTATTCTAACCTTAATATTGCATAAGTTATGGATATGTTTGGAAAAATTTATCAAGAAACACTTCTAGATAACTTGTAGAAATTCTTTCATATAATTTCTTCAAATATAAAAGAACTTTTATAAGTTATTGTATGTATAAGTTAATTTTAATTTATAAAAAAATTTATTTTGTTTTATTTTTCTTCTAAAACTACTTCTAGATAAACTTATTTAACTATATCTATATTATATTAACTTTGCCAAACAAATGTAGTTCGTCTGATAAAAGGAAAAAAATAAAAAGTCAAATGTGTATTTGTTGCATTTTTTCAAACTAAACAAATAGTGGACCATCGTCCATCGCCATAAAAAATGTATGTACATGTAGTAATAGGCTTAGTTCTTGGTCCATACTACTTCAACTGTCGAAGTTGAACGTTAAACATATCCATCGACCATAAAATCGTATTGTCGTGGGTTTAGTGCTGTACCGTTAGATAAACAAATACTTGGTTGGTGTTTCAAAGCTCTAAAGGACAAGATTTAGGTATGTTTAAAGGCGCTTAGGTTTTAAACAGAAAAAGAAAGAGGGAAAATTTTTACATTATTAATAAATGATTTCTAATTAGACAACTTTGTAAAATGAAAGAAATAAAATGATAAATTAATATAAATTTAATATTTGAATTTCCCTTTTTATAAAAATTATATAATTCTTTTCAATTAAAAATAAAAGCTTAATCTTCTTCTTTTTTTCCATCTAAAAGTTCACTCTCAAACATATTGTTTGCTTCAACATTTACAAACTTGATTTTTGTATTAATTTTACAGAATTGATTTTAATTAAAATTAAATTTAAAGTGAAACGATTAATCTTTTGAAACGTTGATCACGACAGTAAGTTTGTTGTAAAATTTAATATAAAATTTCACGACACGCAAAACTATATTTTTTTAGCTTTTAGGTTAACGTGCTTTTGAGAGCAAAATCAATTTTCCGCATGTTTAGACATGCGTTTGGAATGAATAGATAGATGCATGTCTGGCCAAATGTTATAATATATTTAGCTTCTGCATCTTTTTCCTTTTTTGACGCCAAAATTATACTATATGTGAGTTTAAAACGGGAATGCAAACACATGCGTTACATTGAACAACCAAATATTATCTTCTTTTTGTTGAAAATCATATTCTCCACCTCCAAACTTGATTTTGGAGTCTCACACCATTTTCCCAATCATGAATTCAGAAAGCATGCAAACATAAGTTAATTGGCAAAATCATGAGATCATTCTTCCTTGAAGTTTTCCTTACCCCATATTTTAAGTGCAGAAACAATTCAAAACCTTACTAAAAAAACAAGATACATTCATTCATACAAACATTACTAATAAATTGAACATTGCGTTGCCTAATCTTCAACGTTGAAAGGAACCAAAATGTCAAATAAATACACTCTAAACAAGTTTCAGCATGGAAGAAGAACTCAACAGCTTCATCCTTCATTTCTTATTGCCAAGTCAAGTGGTGTAGCTAGTCTTGCTTACTACCAACTGAGAAGTGAGAAAAAGAACGTTTCTTCAATCACTGATCATAACCAAAATAAAATGTGGGGAGGGGGATGATGAACCAATTCTTCTCAATTAATTTTAAGACTGCAACTTACGGGTAAAAGCAGGAAGATCAGACCTCTTCAACACCCTTAGCCTCTTCACTGTCGACACAAACATGCTGCCAAGCAAACACGTTAAAAAGGAATCATATAATATTAGCAACCATAGCTTCCAATTATCACATATTTCTAGCAATAACTAAATCATAAAATAAAAATTAAACAATAGCGTGGGGAAAAACCAACTGCAAGAGTTATTTATAGTTTACTGTTTTCAAAGAAGCATACATTGCATGGCGATGTTTTGCATAACGTGAATCCAAACTCTAGTCATTGAATAGAAAAAGATAAAAATGCATCAGATTCATGTTGATAAGGTGCTTACTGCCACGGCACATCTCCAACAAGCATTCTATCTCCTTCATTATCCTCATAAACAAGAGTATATTCTCCACTTCCAACCAATAAACCCGTGTTGGCTTTCACTTCCTCTTCCTTGTTTTGAATTCCACCAGCACAGGAATATCTTTGACCAGAACAGCAGTGCGAAGAGGCAATATGAGATAAGTTCATTTCTGCATCAAGTTTCATTATCACAATCAGAAAGCGAGAGCTTGAGAGCAAAACAAATGAATAAAGACATGAAAGCACATTGGTGTAAAAGATCACTTGGAAATTTTACTTTAAAAATTTTGTTAGGTGAAAAAGTATCGACTATATGCTAATGCCTATTCAATCGCGGGGTGGAGATTGAGATTTAGGCTTAGTTTAGATTAGCATCTAGCTTGAGATCTTTTTGATTGACAAAGGAATTTGATTCTTTATAACTTAATAGATGTTTGTGAAAAACTTAGATCAGAAAGCTTGGAACAAAGTTGAGATTGTAATAATAAGTTTATCCAAATTAGCTCTTTCCCTAGGAGGTTAAATTGTTGAATTATCATAGGTCAACACAACCACACATTTTGCGTTATGTTTAGTAACATGTTTACTAGTTGGTCAAAAGATGTAGCTAACAAAAAGATAATGACTACCTTTCGTTCCCAAAGAAACAAATCTCCATATTCAAACAATTGTGATTAAACTGACCACACTGACTGAATTATAGAACTCAAATGCCGAGAATATTACCTGCAAGGAGGCCTCTAAAGAGCTCATCAACAGCAGAGGAAAGTTTTTCATAGCTGTCATAAGCATTGATGTCCACTTTTCTCCCAATGGGAACACCATCCATATTGATCTTTACAAATAAGCCTTTAGCACAGTTGTCAGTAAGTTTTTTGCTAGCAACCTTGTCTGGAACAACATTTTGATGTTGCTGGGACCCAGAAGGGAGCTTAGAAGAGCTTCCACTTGCAATGTTCTTCCTGAAGGAACGAATTGGAGGCCAACCCACCACTGTACCTGAAGCAGTTCTGTTTTTGGTGGGGGCATGTACAAGAAGTTAGGCATGAAAATGAACAGTGAAAATAATAAGCACTACACTAAGAAGACAAAAGCATATCAGTACCATCACAAGCGTACAATTGAGCAATCATTCAATTTCTCCAATTTAGCACTTCTCGTTATTCAATTCAAAACCACCAAGCAAGCCAAAATACCCTTTAATTTAACCAACCAGGAGGGACCAAAGAAGATAGTGGATGGAGAAAGAATACAGGGAACAAAAAAAAGCCCGGGTGAGATATTCACACACCATGCCAATGTCAAAATTCTAGATAACGAAGCCACATCATAAATGACATGCTGTTGTTTAGCAAATAAATCATGTTGCAATTAACAATGAAATGAAAAACTTCATAAAAATTCTTCAGCGAAAGTGGTCTATAACATTATGATCTAAAATACTATAGAAACACAATAATTAATTATTGCTTCGCATGGACTGCAACAATACCAAAGGTGACTCTGGGAACGAGTGTACTCTTAAAAAAATTGAATGAATATATAGATACAACTAAACTATACGAGAGAGAAAAGCAGGAATACCTTTTGGACACAGCTGTATTTGCAGAAGAGGGTGAGAATGCCTTCTTCTCTACACAACAAAGTTGTGGCACTTCCTTTCCCGTCATCATCATGTTTTGTGGCCTTGATTGGAGCTGAAGAAATGATGAAGCTTTAGTTTTAGCCTGGTGTTGGTGATAGGATGTGGAAGGCCATGCAGAGGGCAACATAGTCCCACCTGGACCTGGCTTGTCAGAAGTTGAAATTTTATGAGTTGAGAAGCAACCAAGAGTGATTGGTGATTCATTTGTTTCTCTGTTGCATTTTTTTATGCTTTCATTGAGAGACTCTTCACCAGGTGGACCAAGCCTAAGCTCCAGTTTCCGCTCCTCTGATGACTTGTGGCTTGTTCGCCACATCTTGCTTGAAAATTGCAGTTGTGCTCCTTCCTTTCTTTGCCTTTTTTTATAAACAAGCTTCGGGTTCAGGATTGAAACAAAACAAGTGTCAAGTGGTTGAACCTTTGATATCCGAAGAAGCACCTGCCACAAGAATCTATGATAACTATGCCACAAGAATCTATGATAACTATGCCACGTACTAAAAGACCAAATCCAAGACAAATATCATCAAAACACAACAGACATCCCACCAAGAGAAAGGAGAACACATTCAAAGGCAAAGCAAAAGGTAGAGAGGGAACTATGTAAGTGATGGCATGGAATTGTTGACTAACTTTGCTTTTATATCTTTTATTCACACGCTTGGTGGGTTCTCTTTCTTTCCTCTTTTTTAAGGAGAAGGGGTCATTTTCAGTAGTGGCACTGATTGATCAAACTAGTGAAATTCCCTTCTGCCTAACATTACCAAAACAAGAGTGGAATTAGAGCATGGCGCACGCGACATGAAACAACAAAGTTAGGTTGTTTAGCATAGGAAGTAAAGCATTGCAAGCCTTGCAGCGCTGCCCCCTCATAAATATATTCCTCGTGCCTTTTACACAGTAAGCTAAGAAATGACTTTGCCTTGATGGTACTCTACTCCAAACATGCCCTCAAAACTTTTGCATCTTTGGTTGGAGTAAAAGTTAAAAGTTAGAAAAAAAAAGAGGGGCACTAGTACACTCGAATTCCTTCTTTGTTGGCACAAACACAGCCAAAAAAATTCACTTTTGTCAATGATGTTAATTGTTCCAAAAGCTGTTTAGTTAAGTACCGGTTAAGTTGGTTACATGAAACTACAAATTAGACATGAACACGTATTACGGGCTTAATCAAAATTAAATTAAGCTAGTCACCTTATTTATGTGTTAAGAAATTGAATTGATGGATGGGATTGCCATATTGGCTTTTCTGGATTTCTTTATTTATTCTAAAAACTTTATTTACGCAGATCCCATGATTTTTGTCCGATCTGTGACTCTGTCATGTTCTGCACTTCCCATATTTTCTGTTTCTCCACATATCTTCATACAATATATGAGAGTACTCTCTCTCTGGGCATGGAAATTGCTAAATAAGGGGGTGCAAGCTTTAATTGAAAGGCTAAATTTATTTTCTAAATATAAAATATGAGATATAACTTACTATTTATTATTTAATATAGGTGCTTTTTTAGCCATGACATAATCTCTTAAAGTACCGTTTAGCTTGGAAGTATATTTAAAGAATTATTTGACAATGAAGTTCTTAAATAAGTGAAGACAAAATATTTAAATAAGCTAGGGATTCATGCCTTTAAAAGTCAAAATAAAATAAACTAATGGGTCTTAATTTTTTAAATATATAAATAAAAATGTTTAAAAAATTACATTATTTATAACAACAGAAACGATAATCTGTGAATCAGACTTAAACAATTGTTTCAAAGTTAGTTTTCATCCTAGCGTTGTCTATAATATTCGTAAATTTGACCCAAGAAAATGTTTTTTTTTTCCTTTATAAATTTACAATAAAAAAAAGGGTTAACTTTGAAATCTGATCATAAACAGCTCAATGAAGGATAACTTTTGCAGTTTTTTTCATCTTAAAAAAATACTTAATTATACGATAACAATTTAATACATTAATGAAAATAAAACGAAAAATGAAAATAGGTACAATATAAGAGGGAAAATAATTTTAACTATTATTTTATGAATTAAATAATAACACTATTTAGGTTAATTTATGTAATTAATTAATTTTAAAAAAATATCAACTAAAACGGAGAACTTGTTTTTAAATTAAAGTGAATTCATGACTCGGATAAAAACAAGTGAAGTCATGACTTTTTTTTGGGGGGAGGCAAAAGGGGTTAGATTCACAATTAAAAATAACCTATTAATTATAATTTATACATATACACACATATAAAGATAGTACAAAAACATAAAAGTCATTAAAATTAGGTAAAATTAATGCGGCCTCTATATTTTTGGAAATTTTTAATTAGTTATATAAAATTACAAATATGCCCTCATAATTTCAAAATCTATTTTGATTGGATATTTTTAACTTTTAAGACACGACAAAACACGTGATAAAGAGACTATTGAAAATATTTTTGAAATTGCAATGATTCATTTGATAGTTTTTATACTGAAAGAACTTATTAAAAAAAATTCAAAATGTACGTGAAACTAAAACTTCTAACTTTTTAACCTAAATTAAAATAAGAAAATACTAACATAAATATTCCTATCATCTTGATTATGTGGTTAGAAGTGAAAATTTGTCATGAAAAAATATTATCAATGTATTCTTATCATGATTTTCAATGCACTATATTATAATTTTTAATAAAAAAAGTACTTATTGATCTTTTAATCAATATCCTCAATGCACTTGTCAATATGATGTTTATCAAAGCCCTTGACAAGCCAAATAAAAAAGGAGGAGTAGACAGGCCACTGAGATGCCTAATTGTAAATAGCAACTGAAGGTCTAAATTGGGCATCACTTTACCTAAAAAGGCAAGAGTGTCACATGGCTGCTTCCTAGTCCCACTTTTGCATTACTTAATCCAATAACTCCTATAGTCATGTCGCCAACTAGTAATCCAATAATTTAGGCATAAAAGGTATCCTATTCTAACAAAAGTATAGAACCAGGTGATGTGAAATATGATATGATGTTAAGACTAACACGGCAATAGAAGAATGCAGAATTCTCCTGAAAGAATTAAATACATGAACGTAAAGAAATAGTGTTACGTAAATGTTGCAAAGATTGGCTTAAATTAAAGGCTGTGTACAAGTCAACCCTCCCAACTCCCAAGACTACTGAGGTCATAAATGGACAATGACCTCCACAAAAAATAATTGATACAAACCCCAATATCATGATCATTATTGTTAACCATCAAGGTACTGGGAGTGAGAGGCTGCAAGAAGTGCAGCACCAATTCCTGAACCGTCATTGGAATGCTCAATGATAATACTTTCTGAGATATCTTCACCAATCAATTCTTTAAGGGTATTCTCTAGGCACTTGCTATACTCAGTGTAATGCTCATACAATCCACCATCCATGGCTATCACATTCTTCTGACCTTCAACTTCACTGATGGTGTCTTTTCCCAACTTCTTCAAGATACCCAAAATGCCAGCAGCAGAAAGACGAGCACCACGGCTAGCAATAATATTGCAGATCTCAACAACCACCTTCCTCACTTCCAGGGAGGTATCAGATATCTAATATTAAAAGAAAGAGAACAAAAATAAGTTGATAAAAGTTTTACTGACATTGTAAAGTTAGAAGACTCAACATGAATCACAAGTTTAAATAAATACTCGATTTGCTAAATATCCCTATCTCATGTGTATTTGACATTATTTTTTATTACTTCTTTGATAAATACTGGTCAAGCATCCAGACCGTTAATGTTAAGAAAGTCGAATATAGTTATATATGATACATAGAAGTTGAGAGAAATTGTCCTTTGATAAATAAATAAAAAAAAGGAATTTATCTACTTTATGAATGATCTCGAAAAAAGAATAAAATGCATACTATTCCTGTCTGTTGACAACAAGAAGTGAGTTAGGATGACAATGACTTATAATTTTATTTTGGTTTTACCAGTGTCTAAAAAATATATTTTTAATTTAAATGTGTAGAATTACAATTATATATTTATTATGTTTTATGAATTTTTATACATATATATATTTTACCGTATCGTATCTTGTATATTTTTATAATAATATATCGTTATATAGGCGGTTTCGTATTTGATACATGTATTGTATTTATGCATCATAACTAATTACAAGTACATAGAGAACCTTAATATCACTATCAATTGAAATAAGCTTTCTAAACGTCAATGTACACATGCTGTAAAAGCCTTGTTGGAAAATCTTAATCCAAACAGAATAGAGAATTTTGTATACCTCCAAAATGTTCTTCAGTTTGTTTCCAACCACATTGAGATCAGCAGATGAGTCATGATGCATTGCAGACACATCAGGTGTCCTGCACATCCAATGCTGTTGAGTGTTGTTGGCCACAAATCCATGATACAAAAACTTTACACAATACCAGTAATAATTATAAGAAGCACAACAATCATGGAATTGTAAAAAAAAAAATGTTTTCTGTCTTTACTTTAAATTATAAAAATGTCATCTAATTTTATTTTATCTTCTGCTTTCAAAAGTTTGTAAAAAAAAATAAAAATAGTGAAAACAGAAAATAATAAAAAATTATTTCCACTAATTTCTGTACAAACTTTTGAAAAAGAAACCAAGTAAAAACAAAAAATGTTTTCTCAGATCTAATCACTCCTTAAGTATCTCTGATTGACCAATCAGTGGATGCTCCAAGTTTTCACCATCTTCCATCTTGTCTCACGATCAGGTAACTTAAAGGACAGACATCTGGAGAGTCTCATAGCAATTGAACCAATAAAAGGAAAGAGAGAGATGTTTAAGCATATGCATCTTGTAATAATATTGTAGTTTACAAACCTAGAAACATAACAATTCTTTTTCCCAAATCTGAGGTGCTGATGGTAAAATTATTAAAATAACATGGGAAAAATGTGATAAAAACATATTTTTAACTAGGATGACCGTATATGTATCCTCCGATACTATCGGATGATCTTTTATGCATCCTCTGACACTACCAACAGTTAAAAATGCAGAGCATCGGATTTGTGTCTCCGCTATTGCAAGTGGAGTTTGCCCCACATTCTATACCTCTGATTAGCAATATATTAATCAAGATTAAGGAAATTGAACATTTGCTGTAGAAAGAAACTAACCATATAGGATGTGTAGATCCAGTAGATGATATTAATGTTTGTCAGGAATGAAATAACACCAACACTATAGGAAAATGATAAGCTCAGGGACAAAATTGAAGTTGGAATGTAAGATTGATGATAAAACTTGGTAGAAAGAATTTTAAGGATTATAAAATTCAAAACTCACGTCAAATCCTTTGTATATCGCATGCTTAATTTCATTTAATTTATCACTGATGAAACGATAAAATGTTCATATTCATAAATTAAACATGGTGAACTATACTACTATAGCAATGGTAGCAGAAGTCACGATCTTGCTTGATACACAAGACTCATGAAACTATGTTACACAGTATATAACAAATTAAATTAGTATATCAGGGGGAAAACACACAAAAAAAGAATGATTAAGTATTTAAATTTATAAGTAATCAAGAAATATTTCTCCTCATAAGTTTAGTAAATTCCTTGTGGTTAACCAATTTCATCTATTTTTACGCGAGTGATTACCAAAAAGATGTGTGCCCTTGAAACCATAATTTTTTTATACGAAGAAATACCTCTAGAAAGACCAAAGGACTACATAGGAAAAGGAAGATAAGATATCTTCCTTAAACAACAGGAGAATCTAAGTATAGAATATATGGATTCATTCTACATGTCTCCCAAGGAGGAACCCTGAAAAAGGCCATTTGGTAAAAGCTAAATGGAGACCCCAAAACTATCCGTCCCATAGCAGGGTTATGTTCAGAAAATTTCCTTGAAGTGTCCAAGCATTTTGCTCCGACCGGTGAGACCGCAGAGAAATGCATATAAAGTACACGACCATAAAACTTCTCCAATCCTTTCCCATGCTAAAAACTCTTTAGATTAGCATAAACTGCTTCGGAGTCTGAGGACAAACTGAAGATTCATTAATAACAACTAAGAATCCTACTCTACATCCGAGTGGATGAGGAGCGATGTACGAAATTCCCCCTTAATTGTCCATTACGATCGCTATGACAACCTGTTATAAACTTTCATGCATGATCAATTCACAGGCCTAGACACAAAACTCCGTGTCCTATAGTGAAAGCAAGAAGCACACTCATCCTTAACAAGAGTCCCACCTAGAGCTAGAGTAACAGAGATTTTTCTGAAATAGTTTCTTCCTTTATTCCTCCAATCCCAGTCTTCCTTTTAAAAGGCTGAGGATAAGAAAGGGGTCATAATTGATAGGATCATAACTAACAATTATCCAAATAAAAATCAAATAAAGACTGTTACACGGAATCTTATCAAGACAAAAACAAAATTCAAAATTTAAAAGAGATAAAATAATCTTAATCAGTAAAAAATTATGTTGTTTTCCTCTGTTGATATTGTTTCCCCAAAGTGCATCCCCATCACAACCTTATCAGCTGTATGACTCCTTGCTATTCTCTCTACACTAAAGGATACTTCTACACCCAGTAGAACAACACAGAGTTCTTTGTATATTCAGTAATATACAATTGAAAAACGACCACCCTCTTTCAAAGTGAGGTCATACTTCTTTGCTTCAATGGCTAAATGTTTACCCCATAGATAGCTATTTTATACAGAATAAATAATTAGGCACAAAAATTTCTGATCATGACAGAGTGGCTAATTAAACACCAAACATTATACCTTAATATGAACGGAACTTTTAGTTTTGGGGGAACATTGTCACCAAAAAAACAAGCTTCCTCAGCCATTCTGCATAGTACTCTACGAACAATTTCTCCCAAGTACATGCCAGAAGATATCTTCTCAAAAATCTGAAGTATGGTTGAAAAATAATTATATAACCTCATTTATTAAGGCAGATAAGGTGGAGCTTAGAAGTTAGAAGTAACACAAACTCACCTGATCACCAGGGTTTAAACTCTCAGCATCTAATGCATAATCATACTCAGTTAATGGAAGGTGTGATGACCGGAAGTTTCCCCACTCCATGTTGATAGCCTAGAGTCATCTCATATATCAGAGAAGCTTCAATATTAATCTATCATTCATATCAAATACTCTGTAACCATTGTTAGGACTGAACATTCAACCAAATGAAAATAAGACAAGAATGGCTCACCATATCTCCAGAACTTGGCAAAGGACCATGCCATTTTGGTATTGTTTGAGCACGTTCCACGTAGGCTGCATTTGTACCAGTACCTAAAATAATAGCAGCAATGACATTGTTGTTTGCGTATCGACCTCCTGCTAATGTCCCAACTGTATCATTTACCTAGTACAGATACTGAATATAAGTACAGATTACACAGTATAAGATAATACCCTGAAAAGGCATTTGCCTTAAGATCTATAAGAATCTAGTTATTTGTGTTATGCAAAAGAGTCCAAAACGTCAATTACCAGAGCAGCTACACGAATATCAACACCTTGCCTCTGAATGGCTTTCTTTAGCTCTGCCACAACATCTTGACCGACCTATTGAAAAAACAACAAAACTGAGTATAAATGCAAAGGTGAAAGAATAGTAGTTTCTAGAGTTTAATTAAACCCATCATTCTCCAAACTTATTAGTTTCAACAATATTAACAAGCAAAAAAACAAAAACTTAAAGTTGTGAATAACTTTCTGAACTAAGTACAAACTACTTTCACATTAATGAATTTAGGGGAGTGCATCTAGACTGTCTGGAATAATGAAAAGAGATATAGAATATCTTACTAACAAATTTTGATAGATGACAATTAAAATCGATGAGAAGATTGATTGTTAGAATCTCTTGAACATATCATCATTATGTTGTATAACACAATAAGATTAGACAATACTTGGTATTACAATATTGATCTGTGATGTAATTGTAAATTCAAATGTAGGGTTTTGTAATTGGAGATATAAAAATTAATCATCAATAAATGATATCTCTGAAATGCTATAATCCACAGACAAGGAGACATTCAATCTGAGAAAAGTAAAAGGCATCAAAGAAATCAGGAAACGGGATTAACTGTGTCATCTATGCTGAAGCCTTTTGTCCATTTGATAAGGTTCCCAGAATTAATTGACGTTTGCAAGACAGGGAACGAAAAGGTAAAACCTAGCTCTCTCTGTCTACCAGGAGGAAATTGAAATTCTTGATTTTCTTGGGCAACAAATTTTGCAAGCTCTGCTGCAATATAGTCAAAGAGTGCCTGAATCACAATGGTTTTAGATTGGTCTTGTTTCTCATATGATTTGCACAAATTGTTTCGAAAAGAGTAAATAAAACAGCAGGTAGACAGATAGAAAAGAGCTTACATCTGATGTCCCAACCATCAAATTAGGAGGAATTGACACCTCAATAAACTCTTGATTAATAATACCACCATCCTTGCCTCCCAATTTAACACGCAACACCCGAAAATTAGTCCCTCCAAGGTCCAATGCATAATATAGTCCTTCCTCATTCCTAAAAAGGGGAGGGAAGCATAAGAGCGGCCAAACAGTATAACATTTGATGACAGCATCTAAAATTTCAAAAAAAGGCAGATTCACCACAGAAAAGGATAGCAGTTGAAGCATGAAATGTCACTAACTTGATTCTCTTTCACAAGAACCATACAAATGTGAATTCATGTGATATTACTCCTCCATCTGAAATATGACTATTGGCTAAGGAAAACCAATTACACCTTATTCACCATCCTCATTGATCATTTGCAATTCCACATCCTTTTTCAATAGTGTTACACCAAAAAGTGAAACGGCACAATTGAAAATAGGTGTGATTCAGTATGCTCTTAACTTTCTTCTTTTCGGTTAAATCCAGCCAAGAATCAAAGATCAATCCCTTGAGTACTAAGATTTATTCAAGGATTTGACCTCTCCCATTGAATGTTTTTCCATAATCCATACACGGGAATCCAACTTCTAATCATATATTTAAGGAATACAGTTATCTACTTTTCTGTCAACCATGTCACACCATACCTTTTAGCCACCTATTTAAGTAACACAAAGGCAAGTATTAAGGAGTGGCTACTGACCAATGCAAGTCACAACCTCCTTTAATAGACATTGCATTTTAATAATTAACAAATTGGAATAATATATAATCACCATTCATAACAAACACAGTAACAAATCTAGCATCTCAACAACATCCAATTTTGTTTTTTTAAAAAAAAGAGAAGAAATGTAATATGGAAATGAATTTAGATGGATCTAATAAGGAGAAAGACATTCATTCAATAAGATCCTAAATTGAAGGTAGATTAGATCAAGAAAAGAAGGAAATGCAATGCAATGATACCCAGTTGGGAGTTTATCAACGTAAGTGATGAGCATCTTGAGCTTGCTACCACCTTCGGAAGCAAGGCCAGCGTGCATCTCAACGTTCATGGCATCAGCAATAAGCTTCAGCTTCCACGTCGGGGTCGCACACTTCTCCTCTAACTCCTTCAATATTTCTATCGCCCTTCCCCGCCGTCGACATTTCCTCACGTACCTGTGCCCCGCTGCAGCTGCTGCCGCCGCCGCCGCGGCGCACGCTCCGATCACCGTCACACATACCACCACCTTCCTCATTTTCCTTTCTCGGCCTTAACGGTTTCTCTTTTTACCATGCTCATGTCCGGTCCTGTATATATATATATATAAATAGAAAGGATACATTATTGACCATCGCGGCTAATTAGGAAAGCAAATAAAGAATTTAATTAGTTTCTGTTATCGATTAAGTTATTATATAATTGCATGTAGTAAATTGAATGACCGTACAATTGTTGTGTTATGTAATGTCATGCTTAAGTGAGAACTTATTTTTCTTAATAATAGGATTAATTTTGGGTGATGGTGACGTGTGTACGAGGGTGACAATGAAAGCGAACAAACGCAAAATTTGGAACAGCAACGTGACAAAAACAAACAACGCAAATTGTCCACAAACAACCTCATCTCATCCCAAGTTAGAATTTGTTTTTAGTTTTATATATGTTCTTAAAGATACTATTTCGTCACACGATGTACTTCCGAATACCTCTGTCTATTTCTGTACAATAGTTTGCTGGAAAATAAACATGAGTAGATTTAGTGCATCTTTGATTTTCAGATAAAAATTACTTTTTTAATTTTTTTCAAAGAATCAATATTCTTACTTTTACTTTCATTTTGCTTTTAGTAATTAGATTTGAATTAAAATACATATACAAAATTTCTAACTTCAATTCAAACAAAGATTGCTGCATTGTTCACTTTCTTATATTGTGTTTGACGAACCACTCAAATTTACCTAGAACATAATTATGAAATGTTTGATAATATTTTAGATAAAATAAAATTTAAAAACAAACACAATTTCAACTCCCAAAAATATAAAATAATACTACGTTTGATCCTTTTTTTTTCTTTTAAAATTTATCCGTAGAAATAAAAACATACAACAAAAAAAAATCTAATAAAATAATTAGAGTTTCTTATTTTATTTTTCACTTCAAAAATCCATCAATTAAAATTCAATAATTATACATTTAAAAACAATTCTTACAAATGCTATTGAAATAACTTCATGTTTAAATCACCTTTTAAATAAATACTTAAAATAATTAGTTCAATCAAATTCATTAATCAAAGTTATTTTTAATTAAAGTAAAAGTTATAAATTATATCCAAAATTGTCAATAAGTGAAAGTTCTTGAGTCATAAAATGTATCAACAATGCGCTGCCTAAAAATAATCGTGTCAAGTATTTTAAGTTCTTGATGATTAGGGTAAGTTCTGTAAAGTTGTATCATTCTTAGAATAAATTCATACATAAATTTATAATTCATTTTTAATTTCTCGTCATATCATTCATTTTACAATTCTCACGCTACTGTGGAAAGAATTGTAGACTAGAAGAGCCAGTTAGAAGGGGAAAAAAAATTGTTAGTTCCCAACATGCAACGCTGCACAATATTTACACATAACGTCAATAAGCTTTAAGTGGAACGAGTTATTACCGGGCTTGGTGTTTCGATAATAATATGGTATAATGATTCATAGATAGAAACAAATTTAACGCTATTTGGGACTAATAGAATTTAAGGAGGGGCTGATCAAAAATAAAATAGAATTTAAGCATGGAGAAAGCAAGGAAAGTATAAAGCAGAAGATTGAGATCGCAGTTGCCATTTCAGGGTCACGTTTATATGCTAACCTCTCAAAGGCAGTACAACAATGTCATCAGTATAATGTTGCTGCTAACTAAGTTCCCTCTGCTAGAAAACACTAGCCAAGCCCCAAGCCCCAACCCTCCCCCGGTCTCCCTAGCTCTAAAAAACGCAAAAAGAATATAACCTAGAAATGTCAACAACAGAAAAGTACAGCAAGAGCCTTTCAAATATGCCCCTAGTTTAGGGAGAATCCTAAACAAAGCTCTAGTAAAATTAGTTGAATCAATGGCAAAAATAATCCAAACTGTACAAAGTGCTGACAAATCCCAGCTCCAGCTCGAGCTTGATGCGGATCAGTTTCAATTCGCAAGCTTAAATGGCCAAGCAAGCCTGAAAAAATTAGAGAAATGAAAGCCAGCCATTTAAATTAGTACTTACCCAAATTGCTGGCTCTCCTCTTTTTCCACTGCACAATTGTCCACTTCCATACATTGCTACTAATCTCACACTGTCGACGCTAGACTTAATCTCCTGTTATACATCAAAGCACTAGACAGTATAAAGACACGGATAGACAAGCTCTAAAAACAACAATTATCAAACAAGAACATGCCTTATTACTGGCTCTTGCACAGCTTCTGATAGAACCTTTCCTGCAGAATCAAGAACCATCCCAAGCATTGCATTTGGCTTCACAATAAAGCCCCGGAAAAAAAAAAGGTAAACTGGTCAGTACACAACATTGTCCAAAATACGCATACAAAGAAAGTAATAACTAATGAAACAATATAACAGCGAAGGTGCAAAGTTCTTGTAATGTGCACTATCACCCTTTATTAGCCTATTGAATACTTCACTCAAATTTAGTGAAGATATCATGCATCACCGTAAGCCATACGGTCATTGCATTTTGGCTTTACAATACTTCAGGGAAGACCTTGCACATCAGTGCACCTGGCTGTACAATCTATACATTTACACTAAGAGGAAAATAAAAAATGATCAAATGGCCAAGAGTACTGCGCTAATGAGACAATGGAAGAAATACATCAATTCAATAAAATATACAGTAGAGAAAGCAAAATATCAGAAAGGAATTGAAAGCCAAAACCTGCAACTGCTCCTGTAGCTCATGTTGACACACTTCATTTCCACTTGCCACTCTATTTTTCACCAGTGTAACAGAAACGTTCCCAAACGTAGTATCCTCAAACCTGCCATTGTTCATCATTTCAACACTCCCGGTGCTATCCCCAACACAACCTGCCACTGATACATATCCAATATCTTCAGAAGAACCACCATCACTTGTAACGGATGTAATCACACTAGAATTTGAAGCAGGCTCTGGAGACTCTGTTCTATCCAACTCTTCTTGCCCACTGCTTGACAAATGTTTGCACTCCATATTTCTCAACTCTTGACTATCAGATACAGCTTCAACAGATAAACCACCAGTACCAAGGCTGCTGCATCTTGCCAATCTATCCTCAGGAGGACTAGCAGATCGCTTTTTCAGTATAGAGTCCTCCCTCACACCCACCCCATCAATGTTCTTCCTCTTACGGATTCTGTCAACATGTTCAGACCCAGAAACCTCATCTTTATGAAATGATTTATGATTCTCAAGTTGTGATGTTGGCCTTGATGGTCGGGATCGTTTATAACCATCAGGAAATACATAGCATGGAATTTGCCTTCTACGAACATGAGAAACATGTATCTCCATCCCTGGTTTCCAGAACATATACATATTAACTGAATGCCGAAATTCTTCAACTGTCCCTCGTATATCAAATTGCTGACCTTCTTGAACAACCTCTCCCTGTTTCCTCTGCAAACCCATAAAGAAAGCACAATGTGCACACTGCTTTGAAGTGTCCACATACTCATGGTGATAGGGATGACACTGCAACTTCCCAAAAGTGTCACGCTCAATCTGTGAACAGTAAAGAAATTCATCCAATGAGACGCTGACCATTGCAGTTTCTATAAATTCTGATGTAAACCTATTTTTAAATTGTCCTAATTTCACCAAGATAAATAAATGAACATACCATCAAAGTCAGCTGCCGAAGGCGTGATTCCACCCAACCTTTCCAACTGCGCAAGTCATCAACATCAGCAGCAACTACATCAACTTGCAAGTAGTTTTTATAGCTTTCAAAGAAACTGTATGGTTCAAACAGAGCCTTCCAATAAGCTTTATTTAGTTCTATTTCCTGGATTTTTAGACAAAAACAGAGGAATTACCATCAATTATAACACATAAGTAAATAACCAAAATATTTCTAATGAACTCAATAAGTGTAATGATTACCCCACAGATCTTGTTGCCAAATTGGAACTGCTCCATCATTACACGAAGTGTGCTTGTAGAAACATTGTAACTAGAATTCATACAGGGATAGGCAGGAGTAATTATTGGCATATGATGGGATCGGTCACGAGGATTTTTACCAGGATGCCAAACAGAAAACCCAAGCTCATTCTCCTCTATTGGACATAACATGACAGGAGTTGGCCACCGCCACTGTGTATATACCCTAAAGAATCTAGAAACAAGCATACTTGGAACTGCATTCGGATAAAACTGGCACAATCGAGCTACAAGAAGTGCCAAGTTAACACCACCAAGAAAACCTGTCACCTGAAAATAAAGATTAAAAAAGAACATAAAACATATATTTATAAACTAGCCAATAAACATATTAGTGGATATTGGAAGCAAACAAATGAATTATAACATGATTAGTATGGACGACTAAAAAAAATATCACTCACATTGGAATAAACGCCTCGCCTTTTGGCCCAAAATTTCAAACAACGAAGTGTTGTACGAAAGTGCTACAAGCCATACAAAAATAAATAAATATTAATGAAATGGAATGCTTAATGCAACAAGAAAAAAGCAACAACCTAAAACAATACCTCAACATTAGGAACAAGCTTTAGAATTTGATCTGCAACCCTACAGCCATTCAAACTTCGCACAGTAGGCTCATCAACATTGTGTAGAACAGAGACATCAGATATATCCAAGTCCTGTTCATGAATTCAAAACAAAACAAAGTTCCAAAATATGACAAAACCTAAATGATACAGATCAGTGGGTCTGGCACATCAAAATATTTAACTCTAATAACAAGTTCAACTCAATTTGTATGCAGAAAATTTACTAACACATTTAGGAAGTAAAAGATTCTTCTGAAAATAAATTGAAAGATCAAAAGCCAATCATAAAATTTATATTGACAATAATAAGCCAAGACACTGATTACATAAAAGAAAGCTTGCTCCTTTCATTGAGAAGATCATTTTAATTAAGGAATTAAGAAATAAGTACAAAAAAAAATGATTTATCTTACTTCAGGCACAATCAAGCGAGAAATACTGGCATAAAGGAGATCAATTGATATTCCATCAAACTTGAATTTCATAACTGGGACATGAGCATCCGGAATTGGTTGCAATTCTGTGACTTCCTCCATGTTAGCTAGGATATCATGCAATGTGTAGAAAAAATCTTCCTGGTGATGATAGAAAAACCAGATATAAAAATTAAGAAAGATTTTGATAGAGCACACAAAAAAATTTATTTGCACTCCCAATCTACCTCCCGGGTTACATAGGACGGTCCAATGCATAAAGTGTCTAAGTCAGCCCCAGGACCATGAACCTGCATCATAAAGAAACCAATGAAAATGGGATTAAATTGATAAATAGTGCAACAGGTGTAGTAAATTACGTGCAGAACTTGACAAAAGGTAAAAAATAAAAACAATGTTTAGCAAAAAACCTTACAACCCCCTGCAAACTAGTAAGATTATCATATTCCCAGAGTACAAAAATCTTTCAATAACAATAAACCAAGATGTGAAGGATGTTAAGCAAGGATACTAACACCAAGCCGATAAGAACCAAAAGTCAAAATGACAGCATTTGCATCTTCCACCATTTGATCAGTGTATCCCCTTAGGCGGGTAAGTTGCTTCACCCAAATTTTCACTATCTGAAATAAAAAATAAAAACAAAATGATTTACACAAGTTACATTAAATCACAATAAAATAACAAAATAGCTTCAATAGATGATATATGACAAAAACACAAGATCAGTGTCACAAATGGTGGACCACATAGAGTGATGTAGCGACAACATCTCATTTGTGGTGGCTGCCATAACCGTGTAATAACTATGATTGGAGAACAGACCCTAACACAACTATAACCGCAATACAAAATACAATGATAACTATTGCCAACAGGATAAAGTAACAAAAAAATCTGAAAATGATAAGCAAAAAGAAGCATTTATTAACTACTCAATTACACTAAGCTCCTCAGAAGAGAAATAAGCACCCTTATCAATTCAAACATGTAGTTCCAAATTTATGACCCTACAGCTCCTAGTTTGGCATCATCAAGAATACAAGTATCTCAACATAAATTGTTGTCATCAAACAATTACATTCACTAATCAACGCAACAATCATTACAACGAAGAATCATCAAAAGTCAAAACAAAACCCTTTCACTCTCCCTACCCTTTTACCTGTCGAAGTCGGTGAAGAACCTCTTCTCTCTTGGCAGCTTCCTCTTTGCTCTCGTAAAGTCCCGAAACAGCGAGAAACTTGCACACACAGCAAAGAATTTTTCAGACAAACAAATATCCAACCATTAAAAAACAAAAAGCGTGTGCTTGTATATACACACACAAAACAACGAAATTAACTAACCTTCTCTAACTCAAGAGTCCTTTGCAAATCAGTAACCGTTGGGCCAGCCATTGATATGGGCTTCGTGACACCATATTGCTTCGTCGATGCTCCCACCCCTTCAGAGCTCCCCATGATCTCAACAAACAAATACCCGAAAAAAGGAAATTTTTTTAATTTTTCTTTTTGCTCAAATAAACCGACACCCAGAAAACGATTTCTAAGGAAAAAGAAAGAGGAACGGATCGAGAATTCAGACACGACCCACAAAGGAAAACCGAATTAAAGGAAAATCAGAGCCCTAGAACGAAGGAAAGAGAAACCCAGAAACAAAAACAGGGAAGCGGTGCAAATAATTGGGGGAATTAAAAGCCCTAGATCTAAAATCGAAGGAAAAACAAAATGGAAGAAAAAAATAAAAGGAGAGAAAAAAGGGAGATCTGAAAGAGGAGGATGAAGGAAAGGGACGGGATTAGATTGGGAGAGAAAGAGAGGCTTCAAAAAAAAAAAGAGGTTTGAAAGAGGAGAGGGGGGGGCCAATTTCAGTACTCAGAAAAAGGGGAGAGAGAAAGCGCGGTGAAGGGAATGGTGGGGTTAGTCTCTTGCCGATCTTTTTTCAGATATTTATAGTATCACACTATTAAGGGTTTTTTTTTTTTTATTATTAATTATTACTTCAAAATCAAAGTATTTTAAAATTCACGTGTTCAATATTGTTTTTGATTTCCTCCATCCATAATAAATATTCTAACGACATATTTTGACGTTATCAATTAACAATCTCAAATCATTCTAAATATAATTTTCGGAATATATGATTTTAGGATTCCGTTCATAATAATTATTTCAATGAATTATTTTGACGTTATCTATTTATCAATTTAATTTAAAATCATATTATAATTTTTAAAATATTTATTACAAGGATCAACAACTCTATCGATTTAAGATTCTTTTGATAACCATATATGATAAAATAGATAAAATAATCACTTTATCATATTATAATCAATTATTTATTATATCAATAAATTATGTATTTGAAATTAAGTTATAATAATTATAATTTATGTCTCATAAAAGTAAATATTTGTAATTTTTGTATTTATTGTTAATTTTGATGTGATTTTAGGGGTTTAATGTAGGTAAACAATGTTATTTTAAACACATAGAGAATATGATTTAATTATTTTATTACTTATCATATATTTGTTGGTGAGGTGTATTTCTTATGATGAAAAAATCAAATTAAAAAATAAAGTTTCTTTTTTTTTTCTCTAGCCATTAAGCAAAGTCTTAATATTTCATAAACATGAGATAAAATAATAAATAAAGGTCTTGATGTATAAATATCCTAAATATATATTTTATAATAGTATATTTTATTGCATGATAAATATTCATTCTAATCAATACATTACATGTAAATAAGTGTTTAATCTTTTATGTAGAAGTTGAAAATTTTATTATTTTTAATGTTTGGATAAGCTGAAATTTAAAAATGAAAGAGTTTTGACGAATCCAAAAAGATGAAGTTAATATATTATTACCCAACAAAATAAAAAAAAAATCTTCTCACATTAAAGTTGTGTATATTTATTTTATTTTATTTTATTTTTATGTCTTTCTTCAACTACAAGGTTTAAATGATAATATCCTTAATTTTATCTTAAGACTAACTACTTACCAATAGGGATGATAAAATGGATCGACCTATCTTGTTTTAACCTGTCAAAAAAATAGGTTGGACGGACTGACTCATTATATAAAGGACACACTAAATATACTGGACTATTTTGCTTAAAGATGGACTGGCAGGTTGACGAACAGGCCTACTAAGTTTGAAAAAAAAAATTAAATATTTTTATTTCATACTTTTATATAAACTTATTATGATGTCAATAACCTAGTTGTGTAAATTGAAATCACAATTTATATTCAAATTTAATGACTTAATTTAACAAATAATTATAAAAAATAAAATAGATTAAAAGCATAAACACTTTGATCAATTTAATAATTACTCTCGTTCTAAAATAATTTTTTTCTGTGTAAACATTTTAATATAATAGATATAATTTTAAAATATGTATAGAGAGAGACAGGTTGGCACTAGCCCCTTCACTTGTAACCCAACAAGTTCAATGAATGAGTTAGTAAACTCAAAACTCCATTTTATCCGGTCAGATTAAGACGTACTTGTTTGGTGGTTCCAACCCATTTTGCCACCCTTAATTAACAACCTTACTTCATTATCATTAATATCACCATCTTTGACATAATAAAGTTAATTTTTTTACTTTTCTTTAATATTTATTGATACATTTATTAGTTAATTTAATATATTATTAAATCAATTATTTTTCATCAATGTATATTAAATATTTCAATATATATTATTTAAATATATATTAAATATGTGAATAAAATGATATAAAATTTCTTTAACTTTATCATTATTTCACATCTTCTTAATCTTATATAACATATAGTTATTTTTCAAATTTTAAATCCTTCTATATTATAAAGATTTTAGTCTATATATTTTCTAAAAAAATATATAGTTATTTATATTGAATATTTATTAGTATCCTATCATAAATATTTATACAAGAGTTGCATGCACATAGATAAATAATAAAAATAAAAATAAAATTGCCAAAAACGTGATGTAGATCTAAAATTATATTAAGGTATTAGTAAGGTAATAAAATTAAAAATATAATGGATAGTAAGGATGAAAATTATATTAATTTTCACATTATTCTATTGGGTATTTATTCATAACATTAATATAAATATTGTGTAATAATTAAGTCATTAAATCATTATCTTCTTGAACATTTTTTCTATTTTTTAATAAATAATGTATTTAATAGTATATATTAAAAAAATTAAATACATTAGGTGTGATTCAAATTTTTTATATTACAATTTTGTACTTTCAAAATTAATGCATATCACTATTAATCTTCTTGCACATTTTTTCTTTAATGCATTTGATATTATAAGAAATGTAAATGAAATATTTTTTCCTTTTTTATCCCTTAACTTTATAAACAAGTACATTAATTTTATAATTTCTAAACATTTAATATTTACTTAATTTATATTATTTCAATATGTTGTAGCTAAATAATAAATTAATCAAATATTAATATTTTATTCCAAATTATAACTATAACCCAAAAAAGTACAATTGATACTAAAAATAATAACAAAAGTAATAAAAATAACTTTATTTCTGCATACTTACATGTTAGAGTTAACATTACAACCAAATAATTTAAACATTTTCCACTATATTTACAATCAATATTTCACCACCACCTTATAAATAAATTACAATAAATACCCTTAACATATTACATTTGATCTACATAATTGATATTATTCATTTATAAGATAACAATTTTGTTGTAATTTAGTATTTTTTTCATTAACTTATATAGATTATTCTTTGTCTATCCTTGTATATTAATATATTTTGTTATATTTTACACTAATGCACTCATGAACACACTTAACATGCAAGATTTGTAAAAAAAAATAACATGTGTTTAATAAAGATTATATGAAAACATTAAAAATGACAAAATAGAGTAAGAATAAAATAAATAAAATGTAATATCTATTAAAAAATCAAGACATCGCAAAATATTATAAAAGTGAAAAAGTAACAGATAAATAAAATACCACCAATATATATAAGTATATGAATGACCTTTGTAGTTTCAATAATTTATTTAATACTATTAATTTGCTTGCACAATTTCTCATTTTGAAGTGTTAATGCATTTAACAATATACATTGAATTCAAAATCTATTGATCAAGTGATTGTAAAATAGCTTTTGTTAAGTGAAGTTAGGGTTTTTTAGGCAAGATAAAGTAGGGGGAGAGTTTCTTCTCAAGAGGAAGATTTGTTAAACTTGAGTATAAAGAAGGTCAAAGAGGGTGAAATGCTAGTGAGTGAAGGTGCGAAGGAATAACATTTGAGTAAGAGATGTTGTTAGGATTGTTTTGAAATACGAGGGATGTGATATTATTATAATGGAAAACCTTTATTTAAAAATAAAAATAACCATATGACTAGGAAAGATGGGATTGAAATTCCATTAAGTGATGTAGAATTGACAGCATGGTCAAAGCCATGGAAGAATACCTTAATAGTCAAGGTTTTAAGGACAATGGTTAATTTTAGGACCATTGAGGTAGAGTTGACAAGAAATTGGATGAAGAATGGGTCGATTCAAATTATCGATATGCATAATGGATATTATTAAGTGGTGTTTAGTAGTGAAGAATATCACAATTTAGCAATAACAATATGGATTTGTATTCCAAGATTATCCATTGAAATATATAATGATATTTTCCTTAAAGGGGTTGGTATGATGCTTGGAATTTTTTTAAAGATTGATAGATTACATCAATTCATTATAGAGGCAAGTTTGCTCGCATGTGTGTAAAATTGGATCTTAAGAAACCTTTGCTTACACATATTGTGGTTAAAGGTTTTCCATTTTTTTTTAGTATGAGGGATTGCATTCTATTTATTTTAATTGAATATGCTTTACTCACAAAAAGGAACAATGTTTTAAACATGTGGTAGAGATGAATAAGGCAATGGTTGATGATCATATCATATTAATCAAAAATATAAATTGAAAGATAACATTGTTGAAGTGCAAAATATCAGGCTAGTGTTAACCTTAGTCGAAATCTAGAAGGTGGGTATGTTTTATCACAATAAAGGTGCCAAAGGAAGATATAAGTCGTGGACGTTGGTGACTATAGGTAATAAAATGTTTAACCATAAAGGTAGGGGAGATTTTTCAAAAGAAAAGGTTGTATCGATGCAAAGCAAAAATAAGAGTGCAACTCAAGTAATTCCAATTTGGTGAAGGAAACAAGGTGCTTAAAGAAGGAAAAAAGGCAACAAGTTATAGATTTGATATGTTGGCTACAACGATTAATGAGGAAATGACACTAATACTTTCGAAAATGATAGGATGGTGATTAAGACAAACAATGAGGTCAATGATTATATTCAAGAAGTTAATGTGCAATCTCTGGTTGTTGGAAAAATCTATGAAAATAGTGATATTAAAGGTGCCTTTAAGGAGGATTTAGGTGGTATATAGGTTTGATTTTGGAAATTAATAAATCTAAGGAAGTTACCACAAAATGGAAGGGAAAAATATTGCAACTAAAGGATAGTTGAGTGGAGTTACATTAGACCCACATTTTGTGGTGTACAAAACTAGAAATATACATGGAGGAAAGAACCCACAAAACAAGTATAACAAATTATCCATGGGAAACGAAGTTTTTAAAAAACAAGCCACTATTAAACCAAAGTCCAAAAATATGGCATTGGAGATTAAGAAGACAAAGGTGGAAAGTTACTTTAAATAAGCACGAGAAAACACCTCCTTCGTTGAATCCTATAAAAGGGAATATAGGATGGAAAGGCTTTTAAAGGTAGTAGTTTACCTATTATGGAGTCTTACATGGATAGGGAAGCAATGACATTTATTCAATACACGAAAAATGGTATTAATAAAGGGGAGGAGTGAATTTGAATCATAAAAAGAATATTATAGAAGTGATACTAGTTGAAAAGAAGAATATGATGCAAGCATCTAAGGATGGATGTCGATATAAGGTGCAACATAAGACAAGATATGGAACAGGAGATGCCAAAATAAACGAGTTGTCTAAATGAATGTCATGCGTTGGAATTATAGAAGCACATGGAGTAAAGGAATTATGAAGTTGACAAGTTTTTGACATTTTTAAATTTAAAATTAGTATAAATATTTTTTTAAAATTAGAAATACTCAAAGCTAAATTAAAATTATAAAGTTTTATAAACAA
>JAMLFT010000920.1:0-35333 GCA_026544285.1 Pachyrhizus erosus | reverse complement strand
AAATAATATAATAGTTAGTATAAATTACAACATAGTCATATATTTAAACTAAGATAACTATAAAAAAAAAAATCGAGAGATAAAGTTATTTTAAAGAATAATCTTTTAGAATTATTTTTTATTTTTACTATTCATTTTTTAGATATAGTAATTAATTTTTAAAAAAATGAATGATAATAATAAAAAAATAATTATCTTAAAGTTATTTTTAAAATAATTTTATCTCTATTATATATATATAAAATAATCAATATTGTATTATATTTCCATTCATTATATTTTCAATATTTTTTACGATTTGTCATTTTTTTTTAAGTGTAAAGTTTTGGATCAATTGTAGAGCTCTTCTATATGTCATTCTTCAAATTGGAAATGTTCTGAGAGTTTTTTTTACATGTTATTAAATCAAAATTTTACTGAAAAAACATTTCATATTTTGATAAAACCTAAGCTTAATTTAATGTGTCTAAGTGTAAAACATTTTATTAATCGTTGCCTCAATTAAATTAAACATAGTATTTCTTAAATATATCATTAACCATCATTAATCGTTTACCAATTACCCCCTCATTTACTTGCAGAATTACAATTTATTGTGAGAAGTTCAGTTTAGTTGATTGACTGTGAGTCATTATAAATTTCTTATATGAATAATAAGAAAATGATATTTACTATTTAGATACTCAATTATTTTAAAGATTTTATCAATACTTTTAAATATTTCTCTCTCTTTATATCATATTATATCACTTATCAATTATCCTATTAATATTTTTTTATCATTTTTTTCTCACCCAAAGTATCAATCAGCATTTTAAGTGTCTATATATATATATATATATATATATTATTTTTATAAAGAAAAGAGTTTCAGTTTACTGATTTTGTAAAAGTTGGCCGGTTTTTGAAGTTTCCTACTCACAACACCCACCACTGGGCTTCCTAGTTGGCAATAACCACGTATGTTGATCATTAGTTGTTCAAGAAACACCCAACCCCACACTACCAAACCAAAACCATGGCCAAACCAAAACCTCAGCAATTTTCACACCTCTTTCCGTAACTGAAGTTCAGAATTCTCTAGGTACCTTACTAACACATGGGACACACTGTTTTCTTGGCTTTATGTCTCAGATGAAGACAACATCCACCTTACATAGCATTTGTAGAAATGTGACCTTTATGAATCCATAACGCTCCCTTCAACTGCAATGGATTACAGTGCCCGGTCTTCTATTCTTGTTTTTCTTCTCCTTCATCCCTCTCAGCACTCACTTTTTTTTATTTTGAACTTGCGTTTTGTGTCTGTGTGTTTTTGTTCAGTGCATTTGACTGCATTTACAACTAAGATGCGTATCCCGATACCACAGCGTTTCCTCCACCTGTCACCCACTTCACCCCACTTCCACGCCCTTCTCCTTCCCCTCTCTTGTTACCTTGTCCTAATTCCTTTTCTTCTCCATTCACAAACCATCCGTTTCTTTTTGTCATGCTTTTTCTACATTTGCGTTTGCTTAACTGGCACTACCACTGCACCTAAACCGCTTCTTATAAAAGTCTCACTTACACACTCTCACTTCACTCAACACTACTCAAAACCAACACCTCAATGCCTGTTGGTTTCTTTCCAGAATGGAAAACTTTTCTGTGCTGTTTTCGAGGGAAGACATCTATTCTTTAACCACCACCACTGGCACTAACTCCTGGTTCACATCAAACACAATAAGCCTTGCACAACAAAACATGGGTTATCCTCAAAATGTTAACTTCCCTCAAAACAATGCACAACTTGGCTTTCCTGAACAACATTATTTTGTTCCTTTTGATCTGAACATGCAGTTTCAGAATGTGCCTTCATTTCCCCTAGTGAATCAGTCTCCTTTGTATCCCTTTCCAACGGGGCAAAGTAGTGTGGCTTATGGAATGCCGAATGCTGAACTTCAAGGTTGGCCACAACCGGGGGAAGAAGAATATAGGAAGAAGAAGAAGACGGACGCATTGATGAGCAAAGTTGCAAGAGAGAGAAGGATACGAGCAAGACAAAGGAGTAAAAGTTCTATTCCTGCGGCTCCTTCGGTGCCAGAAGGGACCACAAGGGAACAATCTGATACTAGTGGAGGGTCTAAAGTGAGGATGGCAGTCAAACAAGACAGCATGATCAATGTTTTTTACACCCCAGATGGGAAGGTGAATGGTTCTCTTCAGATAATGCTTTCCTTTCTGCATTAAGGCTTCTTCACTGATTTCAAAGTTTTCTAAAACTGTCATTCAACACATTTCCATTTTTCAGAAGTTTTGTCTTTTGAGGATTTAAGAGTGTTTGAATAAATAAATGAAGAGGATAAAATAAAAATCTATCTCAGTTGTTCCTGTTTTTCAAACAATTTTCAAATTTGGTAAATTTTGAGTGGAAATTAATTATTGAGAAAGGTTTGATTATTTTAAAAAACAGTTCTTGAAACAAAAATGAGGGGAGGGAACTAAACATGTCTAAACGTGGGGTTTTCTCTTTTGGCTCTTTTAATATTATTTTTTTAACTCTTCCCACTGTCTGGATGCAGATGCTAGAAGAAATTTTGACAAAGCAGCTGAAGAACAGTGACGTTAGCGTCCTAGGCCGCATTGTGCTCCCAAAGGTAAGGTTTTCTATTTTCTTCAATTGCTTGTTTGGTTTTCTTTCTCTTTATATTCCTTCCAAGGAATGATGAAACATTGAAGTAAAGAGGCCCAATTATTGGCTCTTATTGATCACTGAAACCTGATTCATGATCCAGGCTGCCCAATAACCACTTGCTTCCCGACATATCGATTTTAGCACAAAATAAAAGGAAAAGAAAAGAAACAATGGTTATCTTTTCAGTCATAAATTTATTTGTGCCACTAATTTGCAAAAAGCTAGCCATTATTGAAATGGAAATTTTCAGTTTTCAACATGAATAATTTTAAATTCTTCTACAACATCTTTTTATTAATTCTTTTATTGTTTTATAATAAGTATTAAATATTTTTTATAATTTTAAGATATTAAATATGTTTGTTGTTTATTTAATATATGTTTTATGAAGTATTTAAGATTTGTTAGAAGATATATCATTATTCTTTGTTTGTATGATAAATCAAAATCAGTTTTAATGTTCAATACCTTCTGGTTGTCAATAAGTAATATATTTTGCCCGTAACCAAGATAGTAATACATATATGTTAAATAGAGGGAGGCTGAGGATAAGCTTCCGAAACTGCGGAGCAAGGAAGGAATCAATATTGTGCTTACGGATGTATATTCTGGACTTCAATGGACTGCCAGATACAAGTAAAGGAATTCTCTATAATTTAAACATGTTTCTTTATTGGGTACCTTTTTTTTTTTTTTTTTTTCCGAGATATAGTAAGTATAAGGTGTTAATTGCACAGGTACTGGTCTAATAATAAAGGTCGAATGTATATTCTCGAAAATGCAGGTAAAATTCCATTTCTTGTTTGCTGCCAACTACTACTATAATTGCAGTTGTCTTTTGGCATCATAACCAGCTGTTCTTTAATCCAATGTTACAGGGGATTTTCTGAACTATTATAATGTTCAAAATGGAGATTTTATAACCATTTACGAGGACGAATTGAAAAATCTGGTTAGCGTTGCTTCCCTTATACATACAATTTGATCTTTGTACACTTCATTTCAACCATTTTGGATTGCATAGTTCTTTGATTATTGGATCCGGCATAAGGAAATATGTGCCAAAGATTATAATTTAGCTGGATCTAGGTTCTTTCGAGGATGACTTGATCCCGAAGTAACACTTGGGTTGTTTCGTCTGCACCTTAATTAATCTCTCTTCCCTTAACCAAACTTTTCTATGTTTGTATATATATGTGTGTAAGTTAGTGTCTAATTCCATTTACTATAGCAGTAGCACTTAAAGTAATCTACACTGTGATTTGTACAATGTTATGATATACTTGAGTCATGTGAACCATTTTTATATGAGGAAGCAGTATTTGTCGATCAAAAAGGAGGAGCGAAATGAAGAAGTATTTGAGCCCTCGTCAGACATGGAGATGCTGCGTCCATATGGCACTTACGACTATGGCTTCATGCAAGCACCTATTATGCACCAACCTTATGATGAAGCAGATGAATATTTGGCATTCTTGATAAAAGAGCTTAGCCAGAAGAATGCAGCTGAAGGTGCTAGCAGCCTTTTTACCCAGTGCAACGATGGTGGAAGTTTTTCATCAAGTGGAACAAATCAAGATAACATAGTGCAACATGAATTCATGCCGATCGATGCTAAGGAAGTTGAGGCATCAAACCAAGCAGCAGCAGCAGCAGCACCACCACCACCACCACCACCACTACCACCACCACCACCACCACCACCATCACCATCACTACCACCACCACCACCACCACCACCCCTCAATGACCAGAACATGTTGGAAGATGATGATCAACAAGACAACGTTGTTAACAATGATGATGATGATGTCTATGGGGGCCTTGACAATATCTTCGAAATTGGGCGTAACTATGGTGGTGTTGATTGCGTGACGGACTACAAGATTTGGCCTTAGTCAAACTATCAATGCAATGTTTAAGATTTGTGTTAGATATATATGTTTTGTGATATGCAACCTTGTGTTCGTGTATGTCATTCCTTGTTATATTCAATTCCTTGTTGTGTTCAGTAGTCTGGGATAGTGGAGAGAAGAGATCATGAGAGACAAAACATGAATTTCAAATTCGAATTAGAACTATTTTAGAAGTCTTTTTTTTTTTTTTTGTTATCTCTTTTTAGTGTTTTCTTTTCAATCGAATAAAAGAGATTATATTCTTATCGATAGTTTTGTTTTTATATATAAAAAGATAAAAATATTCTATTAAAATTAATTTAATATCATACGAGTGATTTCAACTTGCACCATGACAGATGAAGATTTTATAATAATAAAAAACTTTATGTAAAATATACTCGTTCAATCATTAAATTACAAAAACTTATTATTTGTATTACTTGTGTAAAATCTTGTAAAAGCAAAATAAAATAAAATAAAAGCATTATTAAATGCTTTTTAGTTTTACATATTTAAAATATTAAATATATAAAACGTTATACAAATAAAATATTAAATGATTTTAAATAATGCAAAAAGTTGGCTGGCCACTCATTCTTTTAATATATAAAAATCGCTAAGAAACAAAAGTACTCAACTAACTACATTGGTTCAAGTGTGAAAACTGAAAGGAACTAGTTGATGGATCAAAACTTTAAGCCTTGTTTTTCTTCTGTTTTCGTCATCTTTCAGCGCATTTTGCGGCTTATTTAAAATACATGAAAGGAACTGACGTATCCTTTTTTTGTTGTTCCTTTCCTTTGTCTACTCTCCCTCAAAATCTGCTTTAAAAGAGAGCGAAAAAACAAGAAACGGTTTTGTTTCAACTGCTTTGCCTCTCAATCCTTTCTTTGACTGGTGGTTAGGGGTAGGAAGTCATAGGATTCCCTTCTGAAAGGAGGGCCTTGAAGTTGGAGCATTTCCAATCTTTGAGTTGGAACTTCTTCTTTCATTTTGGAGACTCTCAGCAACTGGTTGCAGATGCTAAATGCCCAGAAAAACTTACCACCTTTTCTTCCTGCTTGCACAAACTTGAAAACAATTCAAATAATAATTTAAACGTAATTCCCTCCCATCTTCTTCTATTAACAAATATCTAATAAGGACGCTGGAAACAACATGCATGGCATTCACGAGTAAACTAGAGACCTAATTAATTTAGCATGTCTCTTTTCTTGCAATTAAAATATCTTCTTTTATACCATCATGTTAAATTTAGTTTAAATTTTAAAAAAATACTTAATTATCTTAAACTTTATTTCATTTAAAATTGATATTTTAAATTTTTATTTATGTGAATTGATATTTAAACTTTATCCTATTTATAAATAGACACTTATATTTTAATTTTTATCTTTAAATTTTATCATTATGGTATATAAACATCTCAATTTTAATTTTATCTTAAATTTTAACCTTTATATAAATAGTTTTATATTAAATTAATAATAAGGAAAAAATATTAACCATTTATTTATTTATTTTAAATCCCCATCAATTATTAGTTTTATTTTTATAAATTATTTTTAAAACATTATTAGAATAAAAAATCAAATAAATATGTTTTAATTATTTTTTTCTAAATTCATATTTTATTATAGAAAAAAATTAATTCTAACAAAAGAAGAAAAAATGTTAATAAATGATTGACATTTAAGATAAATAATTTAACTCTAATTTGATAGAAATAACTATCAGTAAAAACGATAAACTTTAAGAATCAATTAGAATGTAATTAAAGTTCAAAGTATTTATATGCAAAAACATTAAAATTTAAGGACCAATTGAGACACAATTAAAGTTTATGATATCTTGTAAAAAAGGATAAATTTTGTTGGGAAGTTAAGTATTTTTTCCTATAGTTTAATATTTTTATAATTTAAATTTAAAATTATATTTGAGTTATTTTAAATATTATTTTATTTTTAATTATTTTTTAAGAGAATGTCTAATTTCAATATGTTAGAATTTCGCACCAGTTGCTTCATATTTGTTAATTTATATATTGTTAACTTACCTTAATAGATACCCACATCCCTTAGTCTTTTTTACGGTGGTAATAATAATAGTGAAGATTTCTTTTTAAGATAAGTTGATGGATCACATAATCCTTTCCTCAAAATTAAGGGAGCGAGTGAATCTTATCAAATGTAATTTGTTCAACATTGAATTAAAGAGGTTGAAGCCTCATTGTTATATTAATGAAGGCATTTTGCAAGAATTGTGGCTACCTTATTATTAGGATGTTGTAGTTATTAAGCTTTGGGAAAAAATGGTTTTCTCACCATGAAGACCAATTGAATGCTAATCGGAAACCTTGGGAAGAATAGATATTGTTAACATCAACCATGACTTTATATGGTAAAGTTTGACTTAAAGTGTGATTGAAAAAGAAATGTGGATGATATTTGGCCACTTCCTCACAGTTTGACATTATTGTATAGACTTTGTCTTCTCTAACATAATGCGATTATCTATAGCATGTTGATATGGATAAGATTCACGTGTCTAGAGATAGAATATTGTGATGAAAATGTCCTTTTAGTGTTTGCTTTGGTAGTTGGCAAGGCTGTTAAAATGGATGTTATGACCATGGATGTGTTAAGAGAAAAGTTTTTTAGGGTGTGTGGAGATTGACTTGAGTTAACTAGTAGTGAAAATTAAGTTTAGTTTCGTAATAATTGGCTTAATGTCAAGTATGAAAACCTCCATTTAATATGTACGTGTTGCAGTCTCTTTGATTATATTATGGAAAAATTCTTAAGATGAAGAATAATTAAGTGACATTTTAAAAAATTACCATTGACAACGATGAGAGAATATTAGATGTAAAAGACACAAGTCAACATGCAATCCTTAATTTGGTGTATGTTAACCACGATAGTGATCTCTACAATTATTGGTTGATAGTAACTAAGGGAAATAAAGCAAGTAAATCCAATATACATAATTTTGGGGGCAATAAATCTAAGATGGATGTAGGGAAAGATCACTGAAAATCCCACATGTATGGAAATATGTTCCAATTGCTTGATAATGTAGGTATGTGGCTGGACTGCAGTGGATAAAAGGAAACAAATGCATCCCTTTAATGATTATGCAGAGAGCCACAACAATTTGAGAAAGTTATGGAAAAGGAAAAATGCATTTGAAGGGAACAAAAAGTGGCATTGAAACTTGCGATTCCAAAAGTAATTATTTAATCATTTAAAGACAAGCGATGTCAACCAAATAGCGGGCTTCGCTTTCTAGTATTTTTTATTTTGAAATTATTAGTTTTAAATATATTTCAATACTTTCCTTGAATATTTGTGGTTTTGCTAGGAATATTTGTGACATTGCCAAAGACTTCCACTAACAACAAGGAGGAAGCATTAAATGTAGAAGACACAAGTGAACATGCAAACCTTAATTTGGTGCATGTTAATAATGTAAATGAAGGCCATAATGATCTATATGGTGATTGGTTGATAGTAACTAACAAAAAGAAGATGAGTAAATCTAATATACATAATTCTAAGGCAATAAATTTGAGATAAATGTATGAAAAATGCTAAACAAATTTTGAACTCATAAAAATATGTTCTTAGTCTTCAATAATGTAGATATGGATGAAATTTTGGTAGATAAAAGGAAACAAGTGCAACATTATTTAGGAAAATAGAGGGATTAAGTTAATAAGTTGTGGTTACTGATTGGTAATTTTAACATCTTAACTTTTTTTAAGTGACGAAGTGTTCTTGTAAGCAAAAGTAAACACATTTAGGAGGGGGCTTGATCATTATCACATGCTATAAAGGCTAAGTTCTTTGACAACGTTATTGCATAGATTCAAAAAGATTGGACATAAATGTTTGTGATAAAAACTAGTGTCTGCACTTTCCAATAATTTTAATGAAGTATACAATCTATTGATGGTTTAACCATAATCCTCATCAATTAAGGTGTGATAACTTTATGTCTCTCATAAAATGAAGGCTTTTATGCTTTCAAGCTACTTGGTATTTTCAGTAGGACTACCTAATCTTAGTACAATCCACTTGAAGGAAGGGACAATGTAATGTACTTTGATCTTACAATATTCTAACAAATTTTAACTATCAATAAACTTCATGTACAAACTCCCACAATCAATAGAACACTTATACATGAATGAAAAACCTCTCTATTATTAGGTTGCATAAAAATAAATATAGATGGGTTAATTTTATAAAGTTCAATTGTTTAAGAGATCAAATGTAATATTTTTGTTGCTGTTTTTTTCTCTCAAAATCTTGGATCTTATTTAGTTTTTCAAGTCAAATAGTGGAAGAATATTTACTTGATTAGATTGGTCAAGTAGCAAGGCTATGATCCTATGAATAGAAGTTGATTCTCAAATTACGACTAATTTATTGTCAAAGGATTGTGATCTATTTCATTTGTCCTTTCTACTAGTTAAATATATTCACAATTTAATGGAGAATTTTATTACATAGAGTATATTTTTAGAGAAGTTAACTATGTTGTTCATGTCTTAGCTAAATATGGACACAATTAGTTTAATAGTTGTAAGATATTTGGTTTTCCTACTAATTTTATTTTCTTTTATTTAATGGTTGATAACATCTTTTTAATGTTTCCACTTGGTAATGTGTATTAGTAATGTATAGTTTCATTTACTATAACACTTAAAATAATTTGCAACGCAATTTGTACAATGTTATAATATATTTGTTTCATGTGAACCAATCTTGTGGGAGAACAATGTGTTGACTAAATAAACGTGAAATCTAAAAGTATCCAAGATCTTATTAAACATGGAAAAGTTACACACTCAACACTTTCAACTATAACCACATGCATACAACAAATACTTCCTTTGTCCTTATTTATAAGACATAGTTTTAAAAATTTTATTTATAAGATTTCATTTCAATTGTATTGTGTATTTATTATTTTTTGACTAAAATATCCTTATTTATTTTAATTCATAATTAGATGTTATTGAATTGTCTTTTTTTCTCTCCTATGGAGATCAGAGAAAATGAATAAGTTCTTAATAATGTTAATGACAAATTTAAAAAATATTACAATCACAGACAAATTTAATATTGATATTTAGATTTTTTTTAACTTTTTTAATAAACGTAAATTAGTCAACAATGTCTTATAAAAAGGAATGGAGAACATATACATTAAATCATTATGTTAAAAAGTAAATTAAACTTACTAGTTCAACTAGTCTAATTAAGAATCAATCTAATGACTAATTTGTTAACTCTAAAAAATCATTGCATATTAGAATTAGTGAAATCAATCAAATCGATAAAAAAAATCAATGTAAAAACTTAATTTAAACTAGTATTTTTATTTTTTAATATTTTATTTATTTAATCTCATATATTTTTAGGATAAATAAAAACACATTTAAAGATTTTCCATAAGCATAAATTATTATATCTATTATCATTACTTTTATCTTATAAAGCATATAATTTATTAATCTATATTAATTTGTAATTTTTTAAATTCTAATTTCTTATAATTTTATATTATTTTTCTATTATTTACAAAATTATATAATATTAAAATAAAAATTTAATTACTACCAATTCAATCACATTTTAACTATAATTAGACTATGAAATCTTGAATTAGAATGTATATTACTTTTTCAATTTTAAATCTATTGCACCAGGTAAAGATTATTTAGAAGAAGCTTCTTTAAGTTATTAATAAAAAGAGCTTAATCATAAGAGGGAAGTAGAATTCGCTAACATCATTTTGACCTTAGGCAATGGTGGAAGTTCTTCAAGTGGAACAAAATGTGATAACATAGTGCAACATCAATTACCAAACAATGCTATGAAAAGGGTATCAAGCCAAGCAGCTGAAGAAACCTCAACATCATTTTTTAATAGATAGACCATATCCATAAATGATGATCAGTAGAATAACTTCGATGTTGTCTATAGGAGCCTTTATAATATCTTCGAAATTAGGCATAATTATAATCTTTTTTTTTTATCACTTAACATATTACTAGATGTGGTCTTAGTCAAAACTATTAATGTAGTATTTGATATTGATGTTAGATTCGTCACATGTAAACGTATAGTCGAGCATGCTACTCTTGTTTTATTATGCTTAGGAGACAAAATATTTCAATAAAAATTATTTAATAACATAAGAATGTTTTCAACTTACAGTGTTAAAAGAAAAGTGTATAAGACTTTATATTTTACATTATTAAAAAATTATATAAAATATAATTTTTTATTCAACGATTAAATTATATCTACTTTATATTTTTATTACTTGTGTAAAATACCATAAAAATTAAATAAGAATAAAAACATAATTAGATGTTTATTATTTTTATATATTTTAAAAATATATAATGTCATATTAATAAAATGTTAAATAATTTTAAATTAATATAAAATCATATAGATATGATTCATTTAATAAAGTTATTTAATGTAATAAGAAATTTTAGAAAAAGTGTTTTTAATAAAATGTTCCTTGATTTTTTCAATATCAATTGATTTTTTGTATATTGATTTCTTTTCTATGTAAATTTATTTTTATTTTTACCTTTTGTTTTATATGATGACATTGAACCATGACATGTTGATAAATCAAGAACCCAAAAACATCATCCTTACACCTAACCTGTTAGGGAAATTGTTATTTAAGCCCCTTCTTATTATTAGTACACCTTCCTTGTGTATTTGTTTCTTAAAAAATATCCTTATTCTTTATATACATTTTTAGATATGTAAAACTTTTAACAGTTATGGAAATAAACTTTTTGGAAGTGTAAAATTTTAACACTTATGGAAACAAACTTTTAGAAGTGTAAAATTTTAACAATTCCATAAACAAACCTCCAAAAAGTGTTGTCAATATACCTTTTTACACTTTCGTGTTCCATCATCCTAGCCTTTATTAACAATTGCAATGAGAAGTTTTTGCTTCATTGTGCAACAACATCACCTTGGCTCAATGAATCATATCGGTGCTCAATGACATTGTTTCCCTGTGGGCAGGAGGACACTAACCAAAGGTCTACCTCATGGCTTTTAAGGGCATTAATATTTAGGGCTTTAAGAATTTGTCCTACTACCATGAGTTTCAAAGGAAGCAAAACCATTTACAGGAGGTTGATGATTGTGACTGAGCGAGTCGACTATGTGAATCTAATTCCCTAACATAGGTTTGGATATTGTGCCTCCAATAATGAAATTTACCAAGCAATAATGAGGTTCCGAAGGGTACATATTCTAAATTTTAGTATAACCTATTGTATGTAGTGGCTTACGTTTATAGATGCATTAGCAGATAGTCCAGAACAACCAAATGTGCCCCCTTGATCAATATACCAATATGTCCTATTTGTGGAATGTGTTTTGCAATTATTAACAAGGGTTAAGATGAAGGCATGTGCAAGTACAAAAAGGTAGTGACAACACTCTCAAAGTTTGGCTATAGTAAGTGTTAAAACTTTACACTTTTGGAAGTTTATTTTCAAATGTATTAAAAAGTTTACACTTTCAAAAATGTATTTTCAAAAATAAAAAAATATTTCTAAAAAATAAATATAAAAAGGAGGTATAATAATAATAATAGATTAAATAATAAATATTACCTCCTAATTGATGTCCATCAACATATTTATTTATATTCAATTTATGATATTGAAAAATGATAAATCTAATTAACTTCGATCTATCTATTACAAGTTTAATTTTGATTTTAAAATTTAAATTTTTATGAGAATTATATAAAAAATTATTTTTATTTCCAAATCATCTAAGGATAATTTTTTTTTGACCTTATGAAAACAATATTCAACATTTCATAAATATTATTATGATACCTAATTTATATAATTTTTTTCTTATTTTAAATGTTTTAGGATAAAATTATAAAAAAATATTAAATTAAGAATACCAACTCTTAAACAAATTAGTAATATAAATAATCAAAATTTTACTATTTGATGTTGTGTTTATAAAATGGGTGAAAAAGAGTTTTACTCATTCTTCATCCAATTCTTATTTTTTTTTATTATAATATATTAAGTATAAATAATTAAATTAATAGTCACTTTGCCACGTGGCAATTTGTAATTGGTGTTGGATTATAATTTAATTTTCTTTTAACTTCATGAGACCGTGGTGACCTCTAAGGCAAGTCCAGAGTGTTGTTGAGGATCAGGATAAGCCTTGGTTCCTTCATTCATCCCCTTTCATGGCTGCAACTTCACTCTCCTCCGCTCTCAATTCCCTCTCCTCTCTCTCCCTATCCACCTCTTCGCGCTTCTCTCTCCTTCCCCACAACCTATCCCTACTCTCCAAACCCACACCGCTCTCCATTTCCATCAAATCCAAACCCTCCGACGACATCGACACTTCATTCTTCGACAACGTCAATCCGCAAGACGACATCACCTTCAACCCGCCGGAGCCGCCGGAGGGGTTTGTCTCCCCTCCCTCCTTCGACGATGGCCCCCTCGAGACGGAGGACGAAATCGCCGCCGCCTTCGAGGAGCTCTACGGCCCCGCCTACAGCGGCGTCTCCCTCCTCGGCAGCGACGTGTACGTGATGGACGCCAAGGTCAAGAAGGAAACGGGCTTCGGCTCCGGCGCGAAGAAGGAGAAGCTCCGCGACGGGTTCGAAGAGAGGGTCGTCCAGGTGAGGAGGGTCACCAAGGTTGTCAAGGGAGGGAAACAGTTGAGGTTCAGAGCTGTGGTTGTTGTCGGCGACAAGAAGGGACGAGTGGGTGTCGGAGTTGGCAAGGCTAAGGAAGTTATTGCCGCCGTTCAGAAGTCCGCTGTCAATGCCAGGAGGAACATCATCAAGGTGCCTATGACTAAGTACTCCACTTTCCCCCATAGGTACGCTGCTTCCTCTATTCAATCATAAATTCATGTTCAATGGCTGGAAAGTATGTGTGCCCATCTAATTGCTACTTAGTTTCTAGGATTTATTCGCCTCCACATGAGCTTTTGACTAATTCAACTGACTATACTGAACATGGTTCTTTCAATGTAAATCCAATCAATAAAAACAAAAACAAGAGTATGATCCTTTAACAAAATTACTTTTGCTGAAAAACAAACGTGTGAGTCTCACACTAATTATAAATCGAGACCCATGATAATTTACAAATGTCTTTTAAGGATAAAATCAGGAAGGACTTTAAGCAAGCAACGAGAGCCGAAGGTAAGCCTAATAATGCCAGCAGACTTGAGTTTGGAACACATGGTATCATGATCACTTTAAGCAATAGTAACTTGAATGGTATCCCGTTGTAAATTTGTTACCAAAGAAACCTTGTTGTGGATGTTCCTTAACTTGAACAGGACTTGAAATGCTTAGTTTCTTTGGAACCTTGACTCGGAGTAGAGTGTCAATGACTATGATATCTGCTAATCTGGATTGATTGACCTCATGTGTGATGAGTTATGTATGGACGATGATGAGTTAAAAATTATGAATTGCTCTCGTTCTAGATAGCTGATGTTAATCTTTGTTTTGTAAATTGTTTTTCCAGAGCTGACGGAGATTATGGAGCAGCAAAGGTGATGCTTAGACCTGCTTCTCCTGGTACTGGAGTTATTGCAGGTGGATCTGTGAGAATTGTTCTTGAAATGGCAGGAGTTGAGAATGCTTTGGGAAAGCAACTAGGGAGTAATAATGCACTCAACAATGCCAGAGCGACCGTTGTTGCTGTGCAGAAAATGAAGCAGTTTCGTGAGGTTGCTGAGGAGCGTGGGATTCCAATGGAAGAATTATGGAAGTAATGAAATTTGTGAAGGCAATGTAATTTTTAGATGTCAATCTTTGTGATATAGAGCTAGTCATAGTTCTTGTTAAGGAAGTGAAACAGTGTTCAATTTTTGTTGAAAATTTTATGAAAGTAAACAGTGTCTACAAAAAGCTGCTTGTTCAGATTAAATTAAATATATTCTTTTCCTGCATGTTTGATTTGTATTATGGTCGTCCAATTTATGCTTGGCTTCATCGTAGTTTAAGACTAATTTATTCTTCTCTCATCTTTATATTCAAGAAACTATTTCAGTTACAGAAAAGGATTGGGTGCCTTTGAAGGGGTACTTGTTGCCAACCCCAATTGCTCCACCATTTGCTTAATAGCTGCTACCTGTCTTCATCAAGGTTCAAAATTTGAAATGCTTATTTGCTTAATGCTTACCTTAAGATTTTTGATTTCGATTGAGGATATACAGTCCATCTCATCTGCAAAATTAATTTTTTTGACAAGTTTCAGATTGTATAAATTTTCTTAGATATTGGTCAATTTGTTTGTGTTTATTTTTAAAAAATTAATAAAATAGACAACTTTTTTTACTTTTTTAATTTTTTTGTCTAAGTTGTTTTTTTAAAAACAATTTTCTACTTTTTTTTCAAAAAAAATCAAACCTTATTTACTTTTAAAAAAATGTTTTTTTTTAATAAAAGAAAAACCTTTTTTCAAAATTTCGGTCATTAGATGGAGGGTTTGTCTCAAGCACTGCATGGAGTTATTGCTTAGAATGGAAACGAAGTTCCAGTCATGCATATTTCATACAAGATATCCTAAATCCTTATTGATGGTTATGAAGACTAAAATCAAAATGTGATATTATAAGAACTAAAAATATATATAAACTTAAAAATAAATTTGGAAAGACCAGGGCATAGCATGCTGAGAAGTGAGAAGTACAGATTATGTTGATTATATTTTGAATTCAGAATGGTGGAGAGATAAACAGGCACAAAAAATCACAAATATATCTGAGAGAAAAGCATCAAAAAGCTGCCAGAAGACTAGTTTGGCAAGAAAGAATCAAATCATAATAATGAAAATCTATACAACTTGCAGTAGGGGGTACAAGACTACAGGGTATCCAGAAGCAACATCAAACAACGAGGTACCATGGAAAAAAAATAAAGATGGAACAAAATTAAGCCTAATCAATATAGGTGATGTCTGTTTCACAACAACAGATCGTGAAAGAATTTAAATTCTTGTCGCAGTTTCCCTGCTGATGCATCTGTTTCATCATGCCATTAAAAATCAAGAGGTTGACAGACGATAAACTTCGTGAGTTCCTTTCTCTTCTCAAGAAATCTGGAATCTTTGGTTGCTATTTGATTCACCACCAAGGAATTCAACTTAAGTTTCTCTCAAACATTTCAAGAAAGTGTCCTTGGAAATGCTCCCAATCTCACGCATATTATAAGAAAAAGTCATTTGCTCTTTAAGTTCTCTACATGATCCTTATGTTCTAAGCCCATCTCTCGCATTTGATGTTCAACAGAGACTAAACCAGTTTGTGCAAGAAACCTGCAGAAAAAATGTATTCAGTACTGTAAAGGAAAACCACCAGAGAAAATTCTAGGTTCTAGCCAACAACTGACCCATAATTAGATGCCAATAAAAAATCAATGCTTTTCACGAATTTACTTATACATATGCTACAATGATACAACATGCTTCCTTTTTATTCTTCTCTTTGCAATCTTCCACATGAAGGGAACCCAACAGCCCGCGGAATCACAATATGCTGATTAATCATATCTGCATCTATGTTGTCCTCTCCGTGCTATTGCACCATTAAAAACTAAATATAATCCATGCAAAATCCATGGATTAGAACATCATCAATCCATCGCAAAGCATTTTGCATTGCCATGTACAAACACTTGTATAAAGCAGAACACACACACAAACATACAAGGAAAGCATAACTCATGTATCAAGCATAAAGCTTGGTCTCCCTTATTACAATGACAATACTTCCAATCCATGTTATGTCATTTAGGAACCAACATGGTCAAATAGAATGTAACATCACACTCGCAAATCATTAGGACCTAGCTGGCACATGATCAATTTTAGATTCTATAAGGATGCAAACTGCATAGGAAGCATAAATCATGAACGAAATCTCAATTTCAATTTCAATTTCAAAGCTATACAATTTTACAATAGGGAAGAATGGAAGTACCAGCTGAGAAGCAAGAAGAGGGTGAGGCAAATTAGAACAAGGAATGCAACATGGAATATCAACCATGAATCACTGGAAGAAAATGCTAAGGCCAGCATAACAGCAAGACAAACACCCAGCATTAAAAAAGTGGACTTTAAAGTAATCCATGTAGGACCCTGAATCAAAAGGCAACAACAGCAAAAAAATCACAAAATCTAATGAAAAAGGGTATAAAAGTTAAAAATGGAAGAGATCGCAAATTGAAAATACTGACATTAACACCAGGAGCTAAAGCTCCAAGGAGAACTGCTTTGGCTGAAGATACATCTCCAGCATCTGATTCTATATGTCGATGTTCCATCTTGCAACTCTAATTGTAGCTAGTTACTTAGGGTTTTTAGCTGTTGACCCAAATCCCAATTTCCCGTTAAACTCTTATTCAAGCAGTTTTAACCTTTTAGATTTAAAAAGAAAAGGAAAAAAATATTGGCTATATAATTGATTGGGCTTCAAACAATTTGGGTTGAAGCGACCCAAATTGTTGGGCTTGTCACTTCTGGCGTTCTGGGTTTTGTGTTTAAAGGAAAAGCAGAAATGTTGGACAAGAAGAAAATGGGTTGATTTCTATCACGAATCCATTTCACACTTCCAGGTTGTGTTTGGAAACAGCAGGGAAATAATGAATCTTATTTTATAAAAAAAATATCTCATTATCATTTTATAGAAAATTTATTTCAAATAATTCTTATAAATTTTTTTAAAAATAAACATTTTTTTTTAAATTTTAGCTTAATCTACATTTTAATATTTGTGTTAAGCTTAATGCATTAAAAGTTTAGTCTCCTTTGGAGTTTTATTTTTGGGCAAAAGTGTTATGCAATTTTAAGTCTTTTTTATATTGTTATCTAATTAGAATTAAAGTTTCACAAATTTTTGCTAACTTATAATGTACACCTATATTGTCTGAATTATTGAAATGAAACTTTAGTTTTGTAGGAAAGCAGGTTCATGCACAGGCAATCAAATATGTTTGTGTATCAGTGAGCAATGCTCTTGTTGCTATGTATTCCAAATATGGGAATGCTCATGATGCAAGAAGGGTGTTTGATACAATGCCAGAAGTCCAGAACATAACATGGTGTCACTGAATAATACGATGATGGCTATGCATAGCATGGGGTTGAATCACTCTAGCTTTTTGAATTGATGCTGCAGAAAGACATTAGACCTAAGAACATAACCTTCATATTTGTTCGTTCTGCATGTGCACAAACTGAAAAGTTGAAGAAGGGAAAAAATATTTTAATATGATGAAAGAAAAGTCTGGGATAAAACCAGAAGCACAACACTATTCTTGTATTCGTGCATGATTATTTTTTATTACTTTTAAAACATCAACGGATAAAACAAAGAAGAGGCATGTTTGTTTGGTTTTCACTTTTCACAGTTTTCTCCAAACAACAAAACACGTCAATGTCATACATCACCTTCTACAACACCCTGTACTTTTATATTTATTACACTCAGACTTCAACATTTTCTTTTTAAAAAAATATTTATTTTGTACCGGTTATGTGTTTCTAGCTTTATTTATTATATTGTAGCTTTCGTCTTCTAACTCCGATGCCTTTGACACCTTTATGTGTTAAATATTTGCTTTGAAATGAAATTTGATATTTTAATTACATTGATTTATAATAATGAATGGATTTGGCTTGAAATTTGACTAAAATTTAAAATAAACTTTTTTTTTATCTCAAACTCAATTTAATTCATGTTTGCGAATGAATGACTCAATTCAATTGGTTAACTCAATTTGATTTAAAATTATAAATAAATAAATAAATATATATATTTATTTATTTTATATAAAAATAAAATAAAAGTGAAATCAATTAAAAATTAATTATATAAATTTAATATATAGTAAATATATTTCAAATGAGAACACATTTTATAATAAGAAATGAGAACTATTATTTTTAATATTGGATCATAGTTAAAAAGTTCTAATTGATGAGATGAATGTTCAAGTAAAAATACTTATGTGTATAGTTCTCTCATGTACACCAACAATGTTACTCAATTAAAAAAAAGTCACAAATGAATTTAACGATTTCAAAGATTCTATCTTAAGCAATGAACTTTTATGGTTCTTTTTTTTTTTTGTGTATTTAATTTCTCATTTATTAAAGTTTGTTTCCATTGTGTTAAATCATGGCTTAACCTCTAATAGGAGTTATTGTCTCATTTCAACAAATTCAGTGGTACTTGGACATTGATTACCTTGATAATTTTTGAGTGTGGAAGTTCATGCTTATGCTATTCTTGAAGCGATACCACGAATGCTCAATATCTTATAGGGATGAATATTAAGTCGAATGATATTCCCTGTGTTATTAAGAAGTGCCTTGAAATGCTTGAATTCAAACTTGGAGAACCATAAGCATATTAGTATTGCTATGTAAACAAAAAAAAAATATATAATCAATTGCAAATTGTGAAGAAAGACTATCTACATAAACAAAAACAAAAAAATAATAATTAAGTACATAAAGAATTTTTAATTAAATTTTAATCTCATCTAATATAAGTTTTAAATTGTGATTTAAGAATTGAAAATTATAGTTCTTATTTCTCATTATAAAATGTGTTCTCATTTAAAACACACATTTGTATATATGGAATATATAATTCATGTTTAACTTATTACTTAAAGAATTAAATGTTAAAGTTTTAATTTTGCTTCAATTTTTGTATTTTTATCCTTTTTATTTATTTAATTTTTTTGAACTTATCTAATATTAGTAAATGTCTTAATTTGATGATATTTTTTTTTATTATATTTTAGATAAAAAATTAATGATAAATATAAAGTAAAAATTATTGAAAAAATAAATATTTTAAATAGAATAAATAATTAATTATTACAAAAGAAGGAATATTTTTATCTTGTATTCATATAAAATTAAATTTTTATCCAAAACAAACTATAAATGAAAATATGAATACGAAAAAGTATAATTTTTTTGTATCATAACTCGTTGATCAAATCAACACAGTTCAATTTTAGTCAATTTGATTTGGTGTCTATTTATTAAAAAAAAAAAACTCAAACCCAACTAATTCAATAAATATAATCGATTCATATTTAATTTTATTCTGAATACGAACCAATCCTGTGAACAACCTTATATTTACGTGGAAAACAAAAAATTTAACCTAACTTATTTCTTATATATATTTTTCTCTTTAAAAGGAAAAATTAGGCAAAAATACATTTTATAAAACAATTCTTAAAAACAAAACATTAACTTAAAAAAAATGTAAAAATATTTAAAAGGGCAATGTAAGGAGATATTGGATCTCTGTTCGAATTAAAGCCAGAAGTGTGAGCGTTACCGTTTCTCAACTGAACCTGCATCAGAATTCAGAGCCCTCTCATTCATTCTCTGTCGTAATTCAACGATTCACGGATTCACGACTAAGGTATGAGTTTTCCTTCTTGTTCGCAGCTTCAATCACTCTCATCTCCTCTTTCGCGTTTCATACTCCGTTCTTTTTCTCACTTAGTTTTTCTCCTTTACATTGTATGCGGCTTCAACTATTCCAGCAGAACGTTCTAGAAGCCCTAACCCCAGGCTTTTCAAAACCTTATACTCCATTTTTTTTACTCTAACTATTTTACTTTATTTTTAATCTTATACGTGGCTTTTTCGCATTTTCTGCAACTGCAGTTTTGCGTGCTTGAAGTGAAGTCTCTGAATTTCGTGCTTTCGCTGTGTTCTTCGATGTTGGATTTAGCTTCTGTTCAATTGAATTAGGGTTTAGTATGGCGAGAAGACGCAGCAGCGACTCGAGTGAGGATGACGTGAGAAAACGCAGTGGTAGCCAATCCGAGGATGGCGAGAGGGATAGCTATCGGCGCGGTGGTAGGAGTAATAAGAAGAGTTCCGGTCACCATGAACGCAGGGAGAACAGTGATGACAGTGATTCGGGGGAAGAAAGAAACGGAGCTAAGAGGGATGATGGAATAAGAAGTGATAGGAAGAGTAAGAGTAGGGAGAGAAAGGAGGAGTCTGAGAGCTCTGAGGAGGAGGGTCAGATTATGAACAAAGAGAGGGAGGAGGATGGGAGATTGCGGCAGCATTATGACAGACACAGAGGGAGAGAAGATGAAGGTGATGGCCGGGGTGGTAGGGATTCTCGTCGAGATGATCAGGTTGAAAGGCGAGGGGAGAAAGAGAGTCACAGATTGCATCACGGTGATAGATGGCGTAGAGGTGAGGACGACAGACAGAGAAATAAGGATCGCCATGGGCGTCATGATTCGGAGGGAGAGGATCACAGGGAGCTGGCCAGGAAATCAGAAAGGGATAGAGATAGGAGGTGGAAAGTTGAAAAGGGTGGTGACAATGAGAGGGATCACCGCACAAGTCATGGTTTGGAGGAAGATGATAGGGAGGTGGCTAGGAAATCAGGGAGGGAGAGGGAAATGGATAGGAATAGGGATAGGGATAGGAGGCGTAGAGTTGAAAAAGATGATGACAATGAGAGGAATCATAGGGAGAAGGATGTGAGCAAGCGGCAAGAAGAAAGTAGGAAGAAAGAGGACAAAAATGGAAGAATGGTTGAAGATGCAAATCCTCAACGACAGGCAACAATACCAGGAGGTAGCCTGAATGGTGATGCATCTAATTTGGGCAAGAGTGGAGGTGTTTACATTCCCCCCTTTAAGATGGCAATGATGATGAAAGAAGTTCAGGATAAAAGTAGTGTAGAATATCAAAGGTTAACATGGGATGCTCTGAGAAAGAGCATTAATGGGCTTGTAAATAAGGTTAATGCTACTAATATAAAAAATATAATTCCAGAATTGTTTATGGAAAACCTGATCAGGGGAAGGGGACTCTTTTGTCGATCATGTATGAAGTCGCAGATGGCATCTCCAGGATTTACGGATGTTTTTGCTGCCTTGGTTGCTGTTGTTAATACTAAGTTTCCTGAGGTGGGGGATCTTTTGCTAAGAAGGATTGTTTTACAGCTTAAGAGAGCTTATAAGCGGAATGACAAGGTGTGTAATGACCCCTCTTTTTCTTGGGTCAATTTTATGCTTCAAATTTACTTTTATTTGCCTTTTGTCTTTTTTGATTGTGTTTTTCATTCATCTTTCTTTATTTATAGTCTCAATTACTAGCAGCTGTTAAATTTATAGCGCATCTGGTGAATCAGCAAGTGGCTCATGAGATCATTGCTCTAGAGTTGCTCACAATTTTACTCGAGAAACCTACTGATGACAGTGTTGAAGTAGCTGTTGGTTTTGTCAGAGAATGTGGTTCAATACTTGAGGATCTCTCACCCAAAGGCCTTCATGGTGGGTACTCCTTTGGACTATATGGCAACAGTGTGCATAGGTTTTTTATTTATAAATATGATAATTACTTTGCCATTTGTTTTTTTTCTTGTTTCCTATTGCACTTCATTTTACATCAAGAATCCTTTTTCTTCTTCTGCTTCATGGTATTACCTACTGTAGGAAAGCATGGTAAAGCTAAGTAAATGATATTTGAGTTAAAGATTATACCTCAAACTCTGCAAGAGTTGGGCAGACTATAATCAAGGGTTTTCAGATTCCAGTTGCATGAAATATGTTAGACTTTAAGGCTGTGAAGATTAAGGAAACAAGTTAAGATCAAAGGTGCTTGAAGGTACGTTAGATGATATGTGGTTTGCAAGAAATGAAAATTAATTTGTTTGGGTGCTGTGAGTGGTTAAAATAGGAGCCTGAGTCCCTTATTTACTGAGTGTGGGGTATGCAATTCTTATTTGAAATATCAAAGCTGGAATATCATCATTTATTACTAAAACTTACATGTGAATTTTTGTATCTAGTTTTTAGTTATTTGATTCCAAGAATTAAAAGTTTTCTGACTAATTATAATGCTCAAACAAAAGCAAATTGTGTCTAGATATCCTCCTATATGACTATACATCTGTAATTTTATATCTTCAATGTATTTGTTCTTTTTATAAAAAAAAAATTGTGTATCTAATTATTGTGCTACCCAAGTGCTCCACTTGCTTTGGGTCTTTTGCTGGTTAAATATCTGTTTATATTCCTGCATGTTTGAAGAAATATGCTAATGCAAGACACTTATGTATATGTGCAAATGATGCTTGAGATCAATTTCTATCTTGGAATTTTATGCTAAATAAGATTTATGTTTGCAGGTATCTTTGAGCGGTTTCGTGGAATTCTTCATGAAGGAGAAATTGACAAACGTGTTCAGTTTCTGATTGAAGGCTTATTTGCAATAAGAAAAGCAAAGTTTCAGGTAGTTACTTTTGTTGTTTGTGATAGGAATAGCACATTAACAAAATAACACTGAATTGAACTCTTTTGTTAATCAGTTTAAAGGAATAGGTTGAAATTGAAATGTTACGATGATTGCATTGCATTTACAGGGCTGTCCAGCTGTTCGTCCTGAACTAGATCTTGTGGAGCAGGAAGATCAGTTAACTCATGAAGTCTCCTTGGATGAGGAGATAGATCCTGAAATTTCCCTTGGTATATTTTGTATTGATAAGTTTGTATCTTTTGAATTTGATTGATTGTGGTCCATGGCATTTTGATTCCTTTATTTTCCATTTTTTTTCCTCAGATATATTCAAGCCAGACCCCAATTTCCTGGAGAATGAGAAGCGTTATGAAGAGTTGAAGAAAACAATGCTGGGTGAGGAATCTGAGGATGATGAGGAAGGCTTGGATGCAGAGTCAGATGATGACGATGAAGATGATGAGTCTGATGAAGAGGAAGAAGAACAGATGCAAATAAAAGATGAAACAGAGACTAATCTTGTGAATCTTCGAAGGACAATATACTTAACAATTATGTCTAGTGTTGATTTTGAGGAAGCCGGTCATAAGCTTCTGAAAATTAAGCTAGAGCCAGGTCAAGAGGTGAGCTTGGAATCTCTGCTAGCAGTTACTGTTCTGTTGCTAGAACTCTCCACTTGCTGCTTTTTACTTATTCTTATTGTTTTTTGGGGCACGTTAAATTTATATTTTAATAATATGAAAGAATTTTAGAATCTAGTTCAATAATTGGTGTGATTTTATTGAAAAAGATGAATGCTCTCTTTCTTCATCTCTCCCATGTATATAATCACTAATCACTAATTTGCCAATTTGTTTCTTGGCACTTATTGATCTTTTAGATTTGAATTTAACTGAGCATTACTTGGGTGCAGCTTACAAGGTTATTTGGTTCTTTTGTATTTATTGTTATCTAATTTTATGCTCTTTTAAAGTACTAGTGCTCCAATTACATCATGTCTAACTGTTACAAGTTATAACCATTGTAAGCATTGGCTGCATCTATATGTAGTTACTCAGATTGGACATTCATTTCCACATCTGATGTATCATTCTCCACTTGTTATACCTTTTAATTACAATTAAGTGTAATTGGTGGCAGATGGAATTGTGCATTATGCTTTTGGAATGTTGCAGCCAAGAGAGGACTTATCTTCGATATTATGGTCTTCTGGGGCAGCGTTTCTGTATGATCAACAAAGTACACCAAGAAAATTTTGAAAAGTGTTTTGTGCAGCAGTACTCAATGATTCACCGACTTGAAACAAATAAACTCCGAAATGTGGCAAAGTTCTTTGCTCATTTACTTGGCACAGATGCTCTACCTTGGCATGTTTTATCTTATATACGATTGACTGAAGAGGACACAACTTCTTCTTCACGTATATTTATTAAGATTCTCTTCCAGGTACTGAGAATCAAACATCCATTCCTCTTTTTGTTTCTTTATGCACTTGCAAGTTTGAATTATGAGTTTTAGAAATATACTTCTCTTACAATGAGACCTGCAAAAATTTTGGGCTTGTTGTCTTCTAGATTGCATAAATTATGCCTGCATGTCTGTATGTGGAAGATGTTGATTTCAGTTTATGATGTTGCAGGAATTATCAGAACATCTTGGAATCCGGCTGCTAAATGAGCGTTTAAATGATCCAACAATGCAAGAATCTTTTGAATCCATATTTCCAAAAGATAATCCAAAAAACACAAGGTTCTGCATTAACTTCTTTACATCCATTGGTCTTGGTGGTCTTACCGAGAATCTACGTGAGTATTTGAAAAATATGCCACGTCTTATCATGCAACAGAAACAAGTTTCAGAATCTGAATCAGATGACGAGTCAGGTAGTTCTGATTCATCAGATTCTGGAACAGCTAGTTCAGAGTCAGACTCAGAATCAGCTAGTTCTGATGAAAGTGACAGAAGACAAAGAAAACGGAGGAGAAAGTGAAGCAATTTTATGCTATTGTCGAATGCCCTTGCATCCACATAACTGATTGAGTATCCATAGTTTCTCAATATTTAAATCACCGAATTAACTTGCCTTTTATGTACTACGAAAGGGATATGTGGACTCGCTTGGTAAGTGAAAACTGTGGCATATGCTGTGCTGTTTAAGTTAATTTGACATGGTTCACATTGATCCATATCACCCCTTCATTGCTGTCAGATCTCGAAAGATCCAATGGCCACAGTTATGCTTAGAACCGCAGAGCGTGGCAGCAGGAACAACTGAAGTAAGAGGGAGCGAAGAAGCGTGAAGTTGGTGAAGATTTTTGAGAAGATGGAACGGAATGGTGAAATGGTGGTAGCTGGGTCGCATGAAAGGAATAACTTGTTAAAATTAGACACGGTTCTGATTGTGGGCTCGGTGTTTCCGGCTTCTTTCAAGACGTCTATTTCGTAGGACTTTTGATGAAGACTGGTTTTTGTTTTCTGGGTCTGGGAATTTTGTTCTTTCACTGTGTGTGATTGACTTCAAAAGTTCAACTTTTTATGCTTGCAATGGATTGCAGTTATAACGTTTTTGTATAAAACTGGTTTTGAAAGGCAGTTAATACGGACAACTCGGTAAATTGCAATATTTGCGACTACAAAGCTCAACCTTTATCTTTTTAAGTTGTACCTATACAATTTGTTTTCCGATTTAGTGTTTGATTAGGTTAAAGTTTAGATTAAATTTAAATTTGTAAATCGAGTTTACAAAATCAATTTAAGTCTTGTTTTTATAAAATTGAATTTTTAAATAAAATTTTAATGTAAAAAGATATTTTTAAAGATAATCATGTATGTCACGAAATTGAGTTTGAAATATTCCGAACGAAAATCAGGCATAGCCTTTAAGACCTTTAGTACCTCAATGTCTTAGTAAAAGTTCCTTCATGTTTATTTTTTCATTTCATTAATAATCTGAAAACTCAATGAATCAATATTCTTACCCCTTAGATCCAATATGTTGGTTGCCCTTATAAGTTTTGCCACTGCATGTATTTCATTACTAATTATTATATCAGCTATCATGATTAGAAGGCCTGTTTTCACTAATCGCGTACCCTAGGGGAAAATATTTAAGGTTCCGCATACCTTCAACTGCACAAAATGTGCACTACAAGGATTTATGCTTAAACTAGCTAAGGTAAGGGCAGAATGGAAGATATTTCGACCACTTTCTTTGAAGTTAGTCTTTGATGGAATGGTTGAAACACTATACACATTACAACTATATACATACACTATTTGATACCTTGTATAGAACGAAGTGCAAGGAAGGCCAGCAATTCTGAAATGACGAAACTAACTTTCAGATGGGGAGTTTTAATTTCCCCTGAATGTATGCCCTCCGAGGGTAGGATCCTGCTGGAGTCTCCATTCTTTTTCCTTAAGGTACTCTAGCAAAGGCAATGGCTCATATCTCTGTTCTGTCACAGAACCACACCCATAAGGGCTTGGCCTTTGAAAATTGTGAAAGTGATTGGTTATGTGTTCACCATCACCAAAAGCATAGGGATAACCTGGCTGCAATGGTGGGGGACCTGGTGGCTTCATATATGTGTACTGGTTAGCAGACAAAGGATTACCCCATTGATCAAATTGGTTGAACCTGTAGTTGTCATGATGGAGGAAGTTTTCATGATTTCCAGGAACATTCAAATGAGTAGGCTGCATATTATTGTTGACCCTCTCAGGTGAGGGATTCTCTCTGTACCAACGCAGCCATTCTGAAGAAGTTATTCTACCTGGTGGTGGCGGGTATCCACTGGAATAAGATTGAAAACTAGTATCATATCCAAGGGGTCCATAAGTAGAACTCCAAGCTGAATAACCATTTATTGGTGATGGGTTTTCTGGCACTAATGGAGAAGACATAGTAGATTGTACAATGACATCAGTATACCAAGAAGTATTATCTGGTAACAGTGGAGCAGAAGGAACTGGAGCAGTATATGTAGCAGAAGAGGAAGGGAAGTTTGGAAACTCATCCAATGAACTGATGACTGAATTCCGAGTTCTATTGATGGAAAGATCAGCCAAGTATGAAGAACCTAGTTCCTCAATGGGGTGCAACCTGTTGGTGCTCAACCCTCCTCTATCAAGGACCCATGCACTGAGTGAAGGATGCCTAGCAGAGACTGGACCTTCAGAAAATGTGTGTGCATTTGATTCCTTCATTGAAGGTTCTGGCAGTTGGAATGATTTGTTTATCCTTGAGTTCATAATATCACCTTGGAATCCCCACGGATCAATTTGAAATGGATTTTGTGCCATCGTTAGAGATGTACTACGGCGCAGGCAATCATCAGAAGGTAAGACTTTATCATCCTTATCTTTTGGTGACGATATTTGCTCGTCAGGGGAAAAAAGTGCATATGATGGTGCTGATTTATATCTCGCTAGAGGCCTGAAGAGAATAACTTCTTCTTCTTCCACAACAGAAGGTTTTTCATTAATGCTGGAACCACTTGGATTATCCCTTGTATCACATTTTTCATCATCTTCAGTGTCTTTGTGAGTTTTCTGATTAGGGTCATCTCCTCTCGTCCTTTTGTCAGTTGACTTCACATTATCTGTTCCTTTCTTCTCATGATTTTTATCAGATCTAGCAGAATAAAATTTTCTTCCTAATTCATCACATATAATCCACTTTTGCAAATTATTAGATCTGTTAGCAATCTTCATTGCTGCTTCACTCATGCGCTGAATGCGCAATTCAGTGCCACTCTCAAAGCTGTCAACGTGTTCCCATCTACCAGAGAAATCTAATGAGAAATGTGAAAAAGCTACAGATATGAAGCCCCTCAACTCATAGTCTTCCCAGAGAGGGGTACTATCTACAAGCTTCCTGGTTTCCTTTCTATTCTCATTTAGTTGATTTAGAAGTTCAATAAGCACATCAAAAAAGTAAGAAATAGCTGTTTCACTCTTTTGATCAGTTGCATATAGTTCAATTGCATCAAGCATGCTTGCACACCACTCTGCGAAAACAAGTACAGATGGCAATAAGGGGCAATAATTCAAAGGACTAGACTTCTGGCATCTTTCAACAAAACGGCCCATGAAAATGAATGCAGCAGCTAATGCCAGCTGTATCAGCACAAGTTGCTGACAATCATTTTTGTCTTCTGATTCATCTTTCTCATGTTTATCAATCAGATTCTTTAGGGTAAATATGAGTATAGAAACTATTTGTAAGGCTCGGAAAGGACCCTTTCTGGCTAAATCCATTTGTCCATAAGATTCCAACATGGTCTTTAGCTTTGTATCTTCTAGCTCCATCATTTCATCTAACACTCCAAAAGTAGATGCCAATGCAATGGGGAAGTCCTCCAAACTGCTTCAGGAGATAAGGGGAAAATAACATCATCTCACATGTAGAAATTGAAATTATGTACTAATCTGCATTATATCAGGATATTTTTTTGGTGTAAATGTTTTTTCTGGCATAAAGTAACAATATTTTGTTGTCTTGAGTTAATACAATATTCCCAATTTACCAATTTGATATAATATGCAATCAAATGTCGATTTCTTATTCTCAAAAAAATTAAACGATCAATGGACTTTTTTCTTCAACTTCCTGCAGCTAAAAAACTTGTAGACATTAGTATATACGTAGAGTACCTAAAACTGAATCGGAGTGTTAAATGCATCACAGTGGTAGACAGTAGTAGTGTATTTGTCTTGTCCTAAAGAAGTGACGGATGAAACATTGAAAGAATTATATGTTAATTTCACTGATGGGTTATGTCCTAAAGAAATGCATGAAAGAATGAAATGTTATTAATGGGTAACTCAAAAGATATTCACAAAATGAAATGCTATTCGAAGATACATTGAATATGCATGACTCAAGTTGATTGCAAGGGGGAAAATTCAAACTTAAAAAAGAAAGAAAAAATAACAAGAAAATTCTAGAACAAAATAAACTGAATCCAAGATATACCTTGATGTTATGAAGAGGTAACTAACTGTTCTGACAATAAGAGACCATAACTTTGTGTCAGTAAAATAATTGCTTTCACCTTCAAACATGTTGCAATTGAAGTTATCATCATTTGGTCGTGCTCCAGTCTCTTTGCTGATCCTTCGAGAAGGTTTGAAGAAATCAAAGCAGACTTCACTGGAAACATATTCCAGATGAGATGACCTGTTCTGCAATATCATTAAAGATGACAGCTTGTGAAGCTTAGATACATTAAACATATGGATAAAATAAATTATAGTTTATTAAAGAACCTAAATATTATCTTACTTGTTCCAACAGTAAGATAAGATTATCCCAGGCATCAGGAAAAGGTTCTTTAACTGCTAAACTTCTTACACAGTGGTACAAAGCAAGAAAATCATCTCCAATATATGTTGCCAATACAGCCAGCTGCAAATGAACAAGGTTACTTACTAGCAAGGATGAGAGTAGAGGAAAAAAGCTTTTCTTATGCAAAAGGTCTAGAGCTAATTTCAAACCAAGACAGAAGCTTACCTGGTTTTGAGGGTTTCCACTATCTGGCCAAATCCTTGTTGCTTCCAAGTAGTGTGTGGCAGAAACTGACCAATTTTGCTTTTGAGTATCAAGGTTTTCATAATGTTGTTTATACCTGCCCAGATCCCCCATACAGACTAAGCAGCGATGACATAAATATTGACATTTTAGCATGGATTCCGGCTCAAAAGAAGTAGAAACACAGCCCTCTTTATGAAACAAAGCCTCTTCTGGGACTCCATAATGTTTCCTGAGTTTTACAATCAGAGTTTGGTAAAACTCGGTAGCTTCTGAAAGAAATGACTTAAATGCCTGTATATGATTGTCATTGTTTATTTGCACAACACCATCTTTTGACATTCCTGATTTCTTATTCTCTGCATTACCAGAGCTTTTCTTTATTATTTTACGAAATTCATCAATATGCTTATAGTGAAGCTTCCATAAGGAGTATTCAACTTCTTGAAGTTCTGATTGAGTGTGGTTATTGATGATTACTCTCTCGTAACTTGATCTGATGTTGTGATACAGAACTTGAACATCAGAGTGTAATAGGCCCTTAGAATGGATCAATGCCCACAGCTGTCTTTCAGTGTTCCCAATCTGAACATGTCACAAGTTCAAAATTAAGGATATAGAAGAAAATACTTTTCCTAACCTTCATAGCTAGGAATGATAGTTTCAGAAAGTCACCTCAAAGAGAATATGTTTTTCTTTATGAACTCCAGAAGGAAGTGATGAATTAGTTGTCATGGTCAAAACAGAAGGGCTTTCTTCAAAGGTAATAATGCATCAGCTTGGCACAAAATCCAGTGCCTGACCTATTAGTATGCTGGTGTCATTCTTGGTGCAAGGACAGAAAAATAATTGGAAAGCTACTCAAAAGACACGAATATAAATTTCTGTTCATTTTCAACAAGGTAAAAAGTCTAGATATATGCACTTCAAAATCATAGTGTGAAGTTTTAATCCCGTTGCAAACAAACAAATGCATTTTAAGAGTAGAGAAAAACAATCTCAAATGAGTCTAAATTGGCTACACTGTAAAATTTTATACGCAACCAGCAAATGGAAAGTAACATTATTATATTATAGTAAGATATTTTCACTTTCAGTAGAAGCAGTTAAATAGGTAGCACTTTTTGGGTATCTGTATTAAAATCCAAAATTATTGCAGTTTAAGTTCTTAAAAATGCAGTGAAACTAAAAAGGACTCAGATCGAATACCATTTTACAATATGTACTAATATCTTTTCGTCATCTTATCTGACTGCCCTTGCAATGCTAAAGTTAAACTTGCAAACAGAGGAAAGAGAGAGAAAGAATGATATTTCCCAATTATCACCTTGTTTGTCCCAAATTCCTCTCATTTTGAGCCTAAAATTTGAGACTAGCAGCCTGAGAGTTCTAATCAGAGAGCAAACTAGCAAATTGACTAGAGCTTGAAGGGAAAGAGTACAACACAATTAAGCAAACAGTAGCAAGAGCATGAGTTCCAAAAACATTCAACTCAAAATACAATTAACAATCAATTCAACTCAGTCTAAGCCTAGATCTCCTTGATTGCAAGTTGAAGGGGGGAAAATGATCTCATTTGAGAACTCAGATGACAACCATAATAATCTTTATGGATAAGCAAACAGCATAGGAAATAGCTGATATTACCTTTCTGAGAATCAAGGTATCTGTCAGAGTCAGACTAGAAAAACCAGTTTTTAAGACATGGAACAAGGAACAAGTGAGGGAGGGAGTTACAAGTTTCATTACAACACCAAGACTCACACCAGAGGCTGAAATTGTTAATTCACAGTACAACCATGAACCACCACCAAGACCACCCACAATCAAGGGATGACAAGGCACCCCATCAAAAGTTTTATTCTGTTGAAGGTCAAAAAGCAAAAAGAATTGCATTCAGAAAGTGAAAGTTAAGAGTTTTAGGAAAAAAAAGGATTACCTAATGGAGAGGTAAAACTTGAATAAACATGAAGTCCAAGTGCAGTTAGCTGGCAACAAACAGTGTTAGAAGCAGAAAATGAGTCCAAATCTTGCAATCAATAACATTCACTTTGTGAGGAAGGGAAGGAGCAAGGAGAATTGAGGCAAGTATGGTGGTGTTTCAGTTGTCAAGTGGACAAAGTAAAATCTGGGTGGATTTTGATCATCAAACTATCTTGGTCATTTAATGTTATCAAACTATCTTAACCATTTTTTGTCTTTTAATTTTGTTAGCAGATATTTATGCAATTAAAAAATTCTTAAGAAAATTGTACCAAAAGAATAAATTAAAGTGCCTCATCATCATCCGTTTCACTGACTAAATATGCAGGATCACTTGTAAATCAAGCCAAGGTTATCATTGGGCATTGGGAATTATCCGGTGCTTCATGGAGCACGGTGATCAAATTGTACACGGGTCATTCTCGTCAATTGCTATACGGAGAACTTCATATGAGTTTCCCACTGCAGACTCTTGCATTAAAAACGGATCACGGTAAATTGTACTTTTCTTTTAATTGTTTTTTTACATATCCACCAATAAAGTGATTGAATTTTTTTTTTCCAAATAATCTCTCTCAATTACAAAATGTCAACTCAAACCACACATAAAATTTATTTTTATATAAATAAAAAGAAAATTATTCCAATTTAAGATAATTTGAAAATAATAGAAAAGTAAATATTTTTTTTTTATAAGCAAGAGATGAAAATAAAAATATCATTAATAACAAAACTACCAACAATCAGATTTTTTTTTCTGAAATTATTATAATAAAAAATTCAATAAAACTCTATCATGTGGATTATTAATAATTAAATTGATAAAATAAGAATTTATTTTTCTGGTATTTAATTATTAAATATTAGATTTTAAAACAATAGTTTTATTCCACCGAATTGGTTATTCATGTGATTAAGTTTTTATTATAATATTGGATTTAATTATAATGTACTTATAGAATAGAATGAATTCTTTGAAATATTTAGCAAATAGAGGGGATTTGTATAATGACGGAAAATATAAAATAGATATTTTTTTATCATTTTTATAAAAATAATATAGATATTGAGATATTAAGTTTAAGTGTAGTATATTTATACAAATAGAAAGAGTTTTGTGTAAGTTTTAAAAATAAAGGGAATTTTGTGTAAGAAATAGAGATGCTCCCCTTAAACATATGGTTAGGACTATGGATTTGATTCCTAAATTTGTCTCTATGAAAAAATATTTTTAAAAATATTAATTCTTTAAATAAATATAATACTGTGAAAAATTAATCTTTAACTCCAAATCAAAAGATACTCTAGGTTAAGAAAAAGTGATATGCTTTAATTAAAATTAACATACTTTTGAAGAAGAAGAAAAAGTCTATCAAAGGCAGGGATGCGCAGCGTGTTTCACATAAGACATTCTTTAAGAGCAAAATGGTAAGCCCCAATTGGATTAAGGAGGCAATAAACTTAATGAATATTAAAATATAATTAGATATTTCCACTGAACCTATTTTTTTCATTTAAAATATTCACACTTTTTTCAAATTCTCATTTATATTTATAATAATATTTTGGTCAATATTATAATATTTTAATAGTTAATTTAAATTGTAAAGAAAATCATTATTTTTTTTTATCGGTATGAAGGTCTGAATTTAAGTGGACAAAATTCACCTGTGACTCCTAATTTTACAAAACCTTTGAATATATCTGCTATGGGTGCATATGCAAATTATAAGCATATGGATCTAGTGTTGTTGAATCTAAAAATTTTAAATTATGAGAATAATATTTATCTATATAAATTTGTGGGGATAATATTTATTGTGTATTAACTTTTATTGTTACACTTAAAGTTATCAGAATAATTTGTAATTATACATGTATATTAAATTAAGAGGATTCTTAATGATATTCTTTCCTACATTCTTTTTTAAATAATTTTTATGTGATTGATTAAAATTTATTAAAAATTATCAATTTTAGTATATATTATTTTTTATTTAATAAATTTATTTTTGATTTAAAAATAAAATCTATCAAAATTGATAATTTCTAATAAATTTTAACAAATCATAAAAGAAATATATGACAGAGTGTCATTACCATTTTTGATTAAGAGGAATGTTAAAAAAATTTGTGTAACTGAAAACCTTAACTTATATTTATCCATTTATGTATCAACTTGTACAATGACATATTTAAAAATATTATGTTATGAGAGCAATATTAGGATACATAAATTTGTGGAGACAAAATTCATATTGTTGATTAGTTTTTTTATACTATATTTCAAGTTGTGAGAGTAATTTAAAATTATACACAGATATTTTTATTAAGAAAAAATTAAAAGTTTGCGAGGACAATTTTTCTCAATATTCACTAGTAGATCTATCTCTAAACTCATATTTTATGAGATATTTATAATTTGTTAAAAAAAGAGTAAGGATAATTATCCTCAAGGAGTTGATTTAATAACAGATAAATATGGTAAGTAAATAGACATGTATTAATATATGTTAGACCTTAATTATACTATTAATTACTTGACATTAAGTAAAAAATTATAAATTTTATAATCCAACATCACTTGTACCTTAAACTAGACCAAAGAAACAAATCATATTGAAGTAACATGATAAAACCTGATTGCAGGATAGTTAAAAGAAAAAAAAAGGTAAATTAACAGTGTGAGTGCCTTTTCACTTTCCTCAATAAGAGTTAGGACAAAGGGCTTGACCATACTACCCACACATGGTGGGTAGTTAGACTTCAGGGGTTCTCAATGTATTCAATTTCCAAATGCTTGCTGATATTTCAAGATGTCTTTTTCTGACCAGTGCTGAGTCACATAAGAATGAAGTCATCTTATTTGAATCCCTATTATTTTTTGTTTTCATTTCAAATCAAGTTTATTTTATTTTATTTTTTGTTTCTTTTTCAGTGTGAATGCTAATCCTAGGTGGTAGAACAAGAGTTGTATTATGGATTATCATGCCAAGGAGGTATTATTATTATTTTTAAAAAAATCTTCTCATTTTGCTAATAAAACCATATTCCTATCACTCATCATATAAAAATCCAAGCTGGATATTCATTTTCCAGGCATGATTTTGCATTCCTCATAATGAGCCATGATGAAAATAACACGAAAGCTTGAGCTTAGACACTTTTCTTTTCTCTATGGATTAAATAAATATAATTTATTTACCGCAAATTCGGGTAAAGTTGAAATAGAATGGAAGGGAAGACTGAATAAAAATTGCTTACGCTATGTCTACTAAAAACTTTTGAAGGCACGTAATTTTCATTCATCTCATCGATCATTTTACCTTGTGTGTTGGGTAATTTGAGGACAAGAATTTTGAAAAGAAAGGTTTTACGAGTTAAAGGGACATTTAACAGAAGAAATTTTCATGTTATATTTTCTCTCACTTTGTTGACTTAGTTATCTGTTCTTTTTCTCTTTATTTCTTATTAATCAATTTTGAATCCCTATGGCAAATAAGCTTTAATGTAAAATCTGATTAAGATTAGTTTAGAAGAGTTTAAAGTTATTTTTACTCAACTTTGAAATATTACACTCCTAATGAATTCAATAAAATATGTTTGGTTTTGTTGACTAAGGAGAAGGGAATTGTGTCCAGTCAAAGCACGAAAAATTCTCTGACTCAGAAAATACTTACTTTAAGAAGTATTTACATTTATTTCACGGTAAGGAAGTGAGAGAAATTTAGAATTTAATAAAATTATATACGATTAGATTTTAAGTCCGTGCGTTATACGGATTTGTTTAAATTATATATTTTTATATTTATACGAATGCTATAGTCTATCTTCAATAAAATTATTATTTTTTAAAATATTAGTATTATATTAATTTTTAAA